>CM060869.1:5122397-5358426 GCA_030737845.1 Acorus calamus | reverse complement strand
CCCTTGACTCTTAAATCTTCATTAGAAGACTTTTGAAAATGACACTGACTTAATTTTATCTAGAATACCATTGGGAATGGGCTCATGAATTGACCCTTGACTCTCAAATCTTCTTTGGAAGACTCTTGAAAATGACACTGGCTCTTAATTTTCTCTAGAACACTGTTGGGAAAGATCTCATGAATTCTAAAATATACAAAGATCGACTTAACTCATTTTTAAACATCTTCTGTAATTGTCTGGCATTGGACCCCTTTACTTCCTGGAAACTTGTTCTCGTGTGTTAATTTTTGGTTTGCCTGGAGCCTCATGTTCGATTAGATAAGCCACATCAAATGCAGGTTCTGAATATATCTCACCCTTCATACCAATATCTAGGTTATGATTTAATATCTTGTCATCAAGAATGTCCGAACAAATAACATCAGTAAAGAAATCTTTGTAACTCAATTGAGACATTACGATCCTAAGTAAAAATTCATTTTCGTCGTCCACAGACATGGATATTCATATCTAACCATGTAAATCATTTCTTCTAGTACCATTGTTGATTTATTTTTATTTTCTTGTTCAAACATTCAAGGAACCGTTTAACACGTTTGGGTAGACTTTTATTCTTTTTTAGAAATTGAAAAAGCTAATATATTTTTAAATGGTTTTGAAAAAAGCATGCATGCTTAATTAAAAAATTTATTTGAGTTTGTAGTATAAAAATATGTTTTTTTTTTTTTAAAAAAAAGAGAATGTGAGCTTCTTGGAACTCCAACCATATTAAACTACTTTATACAAAATCACACTCTTTCAACGGGGTTCTAAATGACTCCTAATTTAAGAGTGTTGTTATACACAATTCACTTTTCAGTTCAAATTCCAGTCTCATGTGTTTTATTAATGGTCATATACTTACATTAACAAGACATATGCTTTATTAAAATTATTTTTATCCTTTTTAAAAATGCATTATTGCAATTTCATTTTTATAAAAATTTATATCTCATCAAATAAAACATATTATTTTTAAGGGTCAATATCTCGTTTCCAGGTCAAGTGGAATTTGTGTGGACGGAAAGTGAAGCTGATAAAATGAAAATGTGTGTACTTAACACTATCTTCTTCCAATACTTGTAAATTCCATCGGACCTGAAAACGAGACATTGACCAATAAATATATATATAGATCTCGACTTTGGGAACAGCTTAAGTGCAACATCGCATTTCACATCCAGTCATTTTCACGTAAGTAATACGAGCTAGAGGTCTTACCACGTGTTTGACGACGAAAAGTACACAACGCGTGTCTGACCTTACCTTCTCCATTACTGAGCTTCAATTCCTTTGCCTTTGTAGAGACATCATCATTATCATCATCATGAGTGCTAGCTCCATGTTCCCCCCCTTTTCCATCCTCCTCCTCTTGTTCTTCATCCCTCCATGTTTATCCCAAACCAACAATCAATACGACAGTTGCTCCCCTATTCCTTTCAACTGTGGCAAATTCTCATTCAATGTAACCTACCCATTCTCCATTGATGGAAGCGAAAGCGGCTGTAGCTATCCTGATACTGGTATGCACCTCGTATGCACCGACGAAAGCTACGTACAGTTATCGACCATGAGTAGTACGAGCTACCAAATCATGAATATCGACTATGATAAGCAAATCTTGACAATAGCCGACCACTTTACTTACTTGCACAAGAAATGTCCTCTTCCATCCAGTGACGCCCCCTTCAATTCTTCGCTTTTCAACTACACGGGTAACTATCATATCGTTTACTTCTTCAACTGCCCGGGCCAGGTTGTTGGGGTACCCTCCTTTTATCAGCTCCCATGCGATCAGACCAATTATTATTACAACATCGATGAAGGAGAACCAATTATTATTTTTTTAATAAAAATATGCATCTAATTAGAAAAAGTATATTATTTTTAAAATATTTAAAATCTGTGTAGATTGAAATTGAAACTAAAAATGTAGGGTTCGGATCTCGTGTGTGAGCCACTCATATTCGAACAGGTGTAAAAAAATTTCACGTGATCTCACGTGATTCAAACAACAATGTTACGAAGATTGATGTCCGTTAAATTCCCTACTGTCTTTCTAAAAAACTGTGTTCCCATTGTATCCTAAAATTAGTTACAAGAGACATATAAAATTTAAATTTTTATCCCCAGATAGGGGATTTGGGGATGAATAATAATTTTATTTTAATTATTATATATTCAAATGGGATTTAACTTATCAAGTTCTACTGGGCACCTCCTTTTTTTCTACATTAAAAAAGTCAACCCATAAATTTTAAAAAAATTGGATGATAATAATTTTTAAATTTAAATATTTTGAAGAAAATAAAAATTGAGTAGTAAAAATGTTTAAGAAAAAAACTTTGAAAATGTTTATTTACTCAAATGTTAAGTGAAATTTGGGTATAAGTTTGGATAAGAGTTGAAGATGGCCTAAAAAACCATTCTTTATGCTCCGATTTTAAGGATTCAATTTTTTTAACACTCGAAATATAATTGTAAAATCTAAATAAAAACATTTTTTTATTCAAATTATTAAATCAAAATATAATTGTAAAATCTAAATGTTTTTATTTAGATTTTACAATTATATTTCAAGTGTTAAAAAAATTGAATCCCTAAAATAATTATCTTCAAATGGTCCAAAGCACAAGGAATGGTTTGTTAGGCCATCTCCAACCCTTACTCAAACTTATACTTAAATTTTACTTAAAATTTGATTAAAATCTTGATTTGTTATGATATGTATTCAACCATCATTTTGTGTTTTACTTAAATCTTTTAAAAAATTTACATCTTCTTCTAATTATTTCCTTTAAACATTTTCAAAGTTCTTTCCTCAAATATTTTTACTACTAAATTTTTCTTCCCTTCAAAATATTTAAATTTAAAAATTATTATCATCCAATTTTTTTAAAAAAAATGTAAAAATAATAATTTTTATTTGAGTAAAAATAAAAAATTAAAAAATAAAAATGAAGACTTAAGAAAGAAGATCATTTTTTTTTGTTTCAAGAGATGATGGAAATTTTGGGGGATGGGAAGACATCTAATATAATTAAATTAAAGGTAGAAAAAAATGACACATTGGAAGAATATGTGGTGATAAAGGAAAAAAAATGTTAAAAATTTGGGTAAAGATTTGAGTCTCCTTTGATTTGGGTAAAGATTTGAGTAAAAACTTGATTTTGTATAGGTACGAGTCAATTGTTGGAGATGATTTTTGGTGACTTTTACTCAAATTTAAATTTAAGTAAATGTTTGGGTATAGGATTGGAGATGCTTCTAGGCCATCTTCAACCCTTACCCAAACCTATACCTAAATTTCACTTAAAATTTGAGTAAAAGTTTGATTTGATATGATGTGTCTTGTACCATCACTTTGTGTTTTACTCAAATCTTTTTAAAATTTTACATCTTCTTCCAATTATTTCTTATAAACATTTTTAAAGTCTTTTCCCTATACATTTTTACTACTCAATTTTTATTTCCTTCAAAATATTTGAATCTAAAAATTATTATCATCCAATTTTTTAAAATTTATGGGTTGATTTTTTTAATGTAGAAAAAAGGGAGGTGCCCAGTAGAACTTCATGAGTTAAATCCGATTTGAATATATATAATAATTAAAATAAAAATTATTATTCATCCCCAAATCCCATGTCCGGGGATAAAAATTTAAATTTTATATATCTCTTATAACCAATTTTAGGATAAAATGGGAACACAGTTTTTTGGAAAGACAGCAAGGAATTTAACGGACGTCAATCACCATAACATTGCTGTTTGAATCACGTGAGATCACGTGAAATTCTTTTACACCTGTCCAAATATGTGGTTCACACAGGAGATCCAAACCCTATCTTCTTCTTGTACTATCTTCAAGAGGAAAATTGTTGATTTGACATATGAAGAAAACCTCCAATAGCCCCAACTGTTCATGACTTTTTGTTATAACCAGTAAAATCTGAAATTTCTATCCCTCATGAGGGATTTGTAATTTTGTTTTTTATCATCTGTACAGTTCATGGGTTCTTAATACAAAAACAAAAACAGACTGCTTACTTACCAAAAAAAAAAAAAAAAGAACTCTTTGTAACTCAATTGAGACATTACGATCCTAAGTAAAAATTCATTTTCGTTGTCCACAGACATAGATATTTATACCTAACCATGTAAATCATTTCTTCTAGTACCATTCTTGATTTATTTGTATTTTCTGTCAAACATTCAAGGGACCGTTTAACACGTTTGGGTAGACTTTTATTCTTTTTTAGAAATCGAGAAAGCTAATATATTTTTAAATGGATCTATAAACATGCATGCTTATATTTGAGTGTGTAGTATAAAAATATGTTTTTGTTTTTTTTTTTTTAAAATAAAGTAAGCTTCTTGGAACTCCAGCTATACTAAATTATTTTATACAAAATCACACTCTTTCAACGGGATTCTAAATGATCTCTAATTTAAGAGTGTTGTTATACACAATCCATTTTTCAATTCAAATTACAGTTTCATGTGTTTTTATTAATGGTCATATAATTACAATAACAAGACATACGCTTTAATAGAATTATTTTTATTTTAAAAAAATGCATTATTGTAAATTTATTTTTCATAAAAATATATATCTTATCAAATAAAGTATATTATTTTTATTGGTAAATATCTCGTTTTTCAGGTCCAACGAATTTGTGTGGGTTGAAAGTGAAGTTGAAAAAATGAAAATGTGTGTACTTAACACTATCTTCTTACCAATAAAAAAAAAAACACTATCTTCTTCCTCTACTTAAAAATTCCATCGGACCTAGAAAACGAGACATTGACCATAAATATATTATATATATATCTCGACTTTGGCAACATCGCATTTCACATCCAGTCATTTCCACGTAAGTAATACAAGCTAGAGTTCTTAGAGCGTGTTTGACGAGGAAACGTACACAATGCGTAAGGGCCACTCTTCCTCTCTGCCCTTACCTTCCCCATTACTGAGCTTCAATTCCTCTGCCTCAGGGTCTGCCCCTGAGCATAAGCAACCACACGCAGTTGTCTAGGGCCCACAAATTTGGAGGTCTCTGAAAATTAAAGAGAAACATTTATTCTAATTTATTGAGATTTTTTTTTGTTATTTTATTTTTTAAATATTTATCTTATATTTAAAAACTTATCCATATTTTAATTTAGTTGTTTTGTTTCTATTTAATTGTGATTTGTTTTTATCTATTATGTGATTTGATTTATAAAAATGAAACTTTAGTTTTTTTCTTTTTATTTATATTCGGTACATTTTTGTTATTCTCTTTTTTGTTGGTTTTCATATTTTTTCTGTTTTTCATTCCCTATTTTATTGGGGTTTTGTGTTTTATTATTGGTTAATATTTATTATGTTCCTATTTTATTGATATATATTTTGATTTTTTATTATTTATATATATTTTTTGATTTTTTTTTTTTTTTGTTTATTTTATTATTATTATTTTTTCTGTTTATTTTATTCAAAATTTCTGATTTGATTATAATTTATATTTTATTTAAAAAATTAAATATTTTCTTTTTGTACTTCATTTAGTATTGTTTATCCCTTTTTGTTAGTCTTAGTTGTTAAATAATTGAAAATAAAAAAATACTCAATTTTTTTATTATAGTAAAAATATAAAAAAAATTATTATGTTAGGGGCCTCAATATTTCGCCTAGGGCCCTACAGAACGGCTCAGTCAGCCTTTGTAGAGACATCATCATTAGTGCTAGCTCCATGTTCTCCTCCTTTTCCTTTTCCTTTTCCATCCTCCTCTTGTTCTTCATCCACCCACGTACACTATCCTATCTCTATCTGAGGGGGGCCTTCTTCCTATACCGAATTTCAGTGGACCTGAAAATGAGAAATTTTGGAAGAAATATTTTAGTCTCCAGTAAATCTATAAATCTAGGCTTTGGGAACAACTTCGGTGCAACGTCACATTTCACATCCAGTCATTCTTTCACTTCTTCCTATACCGAATTTTGACGACGAAAAGTACGCACCGCATACGGGCCACTCCTCAAGTCCTCCTTTCACCTTATCTTCTCCATTTCTGAGCTTCCTTCGCCTTTGTAGAAAATCATCATCATCATCATCATGAGTGCTAGCTCCATGTTCTCCCCCTTTTCCATCCTCCTCTTGTTCTTCATCCCTCCATGTTTATCCCAAACCAACAATCAATACGACAGTTGCTCCCCTATTCCTTTCAACTGTGGCAAATTCTCATTCAATGTAACCTACCCATTCTCCATTGATGGAAGCGAAAGCGGCTGTAGCTATCCTGATACTGGTATGCACCTCGTATGCACCGACGAAAGCTACGTACAGTTATCGACCATGAGTAGGACGAGCTACCAAATCATGAATATCGACTATGATAAGCAAATCTTGACAATAGCCGACCAGTTGACTTACCTGCACGAGAAATGTCCTCTTCCATCCAGTGACGCCCCTTCGATTCTTCACTTTTCAACTACACGGGTGACGATCATATCGTTTACTTCTTCAACTGCCCGGGCCAGGTTGTTGGCGTACCCTCCTTTTATCAGCTCCCATGCGATCAGACCAATTATTATTACACGGTCGTCGACGAGTCCTCGCACCTTAATTACTTGATCGATGATTTCAACCGGTCGAGTACTACTCTGTCTCTGCCGGGTGATATCACGTGCATTTTGAAACACCGAGTTCCGGTTCACGCATCGTACGTGAATGACTTGACTAACGCGACTGAATACAACCGGGTGGTGACTCTGAAGGAGGCCTTGCGAGAGGGTTTTGATTTGGCGTGGATTCCCGGTAAGGGTTGGTGCAACGGTTGTGTCCGATCGGGCGGGAGGTGCGGGTATAAGCCCAACGATACCCTGTGCCTTTGCCCGGACGATTCTTACCCCACATCATGTCCGCTGAACAGTAAGTTCCCCTTACAACTTTATTTGTTTTTTGTTAAAGAAATTAACGTACAAACAAACATGCATAAAAACTTATAAAAAGTCATATATAAATCCCTGTCGTCAAAACACATCTTTCATTCTTACTAATATGTTGGAGTAGACCATAGACATTCAAGTCTTTAAAAAGGACAATTAGCATAAATAGTATTGTTTAAATTAATATTAGCAAAAATAGTACTACCAGATGGAGAATATTTACAAAAAATAGCACTAGTATGCCTTGACCTTTTTTTTTTTCTACAAAGGAGACGCCGTATATATATTCTTTATTTTTATTGTTAAGATCACTAATTTTTCTTCTTTATTTAAATATATATATATATATATATATATATATATATATATATATATATATATATATATATATATATGAAAATTATTACGTGCGATGAACGGCGGGTGCGGCCGCGACGTGGGCCGTTCGATCGCGGATCCATCGCATCCGACGGTTGATGTGAATCGCACCCGACCGTCCGATGCGATGGTCCCGTGATCGACGGCCCGTGATCGCTGCCGCACCCGCCGTTCGCCGCACGTAATAACTTCCCTATATATGAATATATATATATATATATATATATATATATATATAGAGGGCCGATTAGGTGCGGCGGTCGCACGGTGCGGCGTCGACCACGGGCCGTCGATCATGGGTCCATCGCATCGGACGGTCGGGTGCGATTCACATTGGCCGTTGGATGCGATGGACCCGCGATCGGACGGCTGCCGCACCGTGCGGCCGCCGCACCGTGCGGCCGCCGCACCTCATCGCGCTCATATATATATATATATATATGCGACCGATGAGGTGCGGTCGCGATCGCGGGTCCATCGCATCCAACGGTCGACGTGATTCGCACCCGACCGTCCGATGCGATAGACCCGTGATCGACCGCCCGTAATCGCGTGCGCACCGACCGCACCTAATCGGTTCCCTATATATATATATATATAAATATATATATATATATTATATATGAGCGCGATGAGGTGCGGCGGCCGCACGGTGCGGCAGCCGTCCGATCGCGAGTCTATCGCATCCAACGGTCAACGTGAATCGCACCCGACCGTCCGATGCGATGGACCCGTGATCGACGCCGCACCGTGCGACCGCCGCACCTAATCGCGTCCCATATATATATATATATATATATATCACCTCCAATGTTAAAACAAAAAATGGTCAACATTGATGAATGCTACTTTTTGTAAATATTCGACCTCTGATACTATTTCTGATGATTTATAAGTACTATTTTTACCAATTGCCCCTTTAAAACTTATAAAAGTTCACATATATCCCTATTGTCAGAAGATTATATTTATATATTTAAATTTTTTCCTAGACTCATTTTTCTATTTTTTGTGATGTGAAATGACAAGACTCTATTTTTTTTCTTAGATCTTCTGTGATTTTTCCCAGTCCTTCAATAGAAGAAAGAAGTGATAAACAATTTTTTATCATAGTCGTCAATTACTTCAAGGACTCAATCATTATCCAAAAGTATTTTGGATTTTTATTTTAATTAACATATATTGATATATTTTAAGAGGGATTTTTTTTTAAGTCCATGTAAACCATGATATTTAGTTTATTAGTCATTCTCTTCTTCATATTCCTTTTTAAGTCTCCAACTTCTAACTTTTATTTTGTTGTAAGTCCTCCGTAAAATGGCATAGATATTCATGTAATATCACATAGATATTTTGTTTGGGGATTAATAATGAAAAAAATATTTAAAGTTAGGGACTTAAAATAAAACATGAAATGAGAGGGATTAATTATGAAACAACATATTTTACAGAGATTTAAAAATATAAAAAATTTGACCGTCTAACAATGTTCAGACGGCTATTTGATGGAGGGACTTATAACCAAATAGGCGTTAGATTTTGGGAATTAGAAAGAAATATGAAGAAAGAATGGACCGATTACTAAATATCATATATTACAGGGTTTTAAAAATAAAAATCTCATTTTAAAAATATTTTTTTCTCCTTACTATTAGTCTCTTGTCCCATGTTCTAATTCTTGATTTTGTCCCTTATGGACATGAAGTAATCTATAACAATCTATAAAGTGTGATAATGAGGACAAATTTGGTCAATTTTTGTCCCCTTATGGGCTCTTTACAAATCGGCCCCCAATTTCTATCAGTTTCAGAAGAAGGCTCATATCTCTATTACAAATAGGTCCTTGATATTTATACTTAGGTCCCTGACAAAAACGGCCATGTTGTTCATTTTCTGAGCTATTTGAAGAAAGGCCCCCCGATTCTACTGGTTTTACAATCTGACCTCTATTTGTTTATACACAAGTCTCTAACAAAACTCGACCAATTTTCTCTTTTAGCGGGGCTATTTTGATACCGGTCCCCAGATTCTTCTAGTTTCACAGTCAGACCCTATCTATGTTACAAACAGATCCATAATCTAGATTTCTAGATTTATAATCAGGCCCCTCATCTCAAAATATGAGATCTTAAACTTCATTAGAGCTCACAAGAGAACAAAAATTGACTGAATTCTTTATACTCATTGTAACACTTTATAAGAGTGTTATAGACTAAAATTACAAAAAGAATTGGACCAATTTCATCCCATAAAGTTATTAATGAAAATTTTGGTTTTGAATTTAAAATTTGTTCTGTCTTTTATTTATGGATTGATTATATATCTATACATATCACTGTTTATTTGGATGTGAAAATAAGTGCATTTACGCGTGTATTTAACTAGTATATCTATAAAAAATGAAAAATCAGAAGCATGTGAGAAGCGGACATAAGAGAATAACCAATATTATATGTAACATTTTTTTTATTTACAAATCATTCTTTCTGTTTTATGGGACTTCAAATCCTAACCACATCATGACATGCTCAATTAGCTCTTATCCCGGCTATCTTAGGCTTTTTAATTAACTATTGATGAAGTGATTCTGGAATAATCGACTTTAGACTGAACCAGACCTTCATTATCTAAAAATTACCCAAAACTTACCTCTGAGAAGTGATTCAGTAATTAAACATTTGTCAATCAATTTTTATTCTTCCCAACACCTTAACCATCAAAGTTTTATGTAATACATAAAAAGTCATACATCCACTACTGTACTATAATTAATTCATGACCTCTACAAGGAGGATAAATGGAGGGAGGGGGATGGGATGGAGAATATCGTAATCCATTGTCAACCTACTGTGTTATCGACGGAAACTAGGGTGCATCTAGTTGTCAGACTCGATCTATTTTATTGTCTCATTTATAATTATATTTATCTAGTTATCTGCATGCATTTACTATAGTTCTCTCTCTAACTCTCTCTTTTATTTATTTATCTATCTATCAATCTATAGAGACACACAAACACAACATTAAAATATCATCCAATTAAGCGCATTTCCATATGCTCAATGAATATCATTTTTTAGAACTGTGATTCCCCTTAGTACTCACACTCTCTCCAAGTGGTCCCCTTCCTCTTTTAAAAAATTATACGATTTTTTATGCATGGATTGTCTCTTCACCATTTAACACAGCGAAAAACTAGAATAAAGATTTAACAAGTGTTAAGATCTTTCAACAAACCACAATTCCCAAAAGAGAAATAAAACTCATAAATATATTAATAAAAAACTGAAAACCCTAAATTACAAATATTCTTTTTTACTAAAAATTACCAAAAATAGTCAAAATAAAAATTTATTATAACTAAATCTAGAGGATCCTAGAAGATCTTCGGAATTGGTTTAAATAAAATCCGAGCTGTTATGAAACAAATTTTCAGAATCTAAAAATTTACTACAAATAGTAAAATGATCATTTTGAGGGCTTAAAAATAGAAAAACTGAAAAAATATGCGCGCATTGTGGCAATTTTTGAAGATTTCCTTGATATGTAGCTCCAGTAAAAATTTCAGGCGATTCCGAGTTTGGGGCTCATTCTATTTCTACGAACCGATTTTTTTTTTAAATACTTGAAAATCTAAAGGTAGACCCTTTCGGATCCATCATTCCCGGTCACCGGTTCTACATCTACATTAGATCAAAATTCACTAAATCGGATGACGATGAGATGGTGACCATATTTTATTTGGGGTTAAACAATTGAGAGATTTGTCGTCCGTACCATCTCATTTTTATCTCTACACACAAAACACAACTTTCTTTGTTACAGGAATGTTAAACACCATAACCAAATTAATGCATAGTGTTTTGATGCCTCTACTCACATATTTTGAATTATTATTATTTCCAACATAAAATATACTAGCCAGTAGCTGAAATGAATTGTTATGGACTTTACAGGCACTAAGAAGAGAACAAACAAGATTACCATGGGTATATTACTTTGCTTGTCCCTCTGTTCACATTGGTATTTTTTAGCTTTTTTTATTATTTCATTTCGACAATCAGCTTTATCTTGATATTTCTTAAAGTTCAAAAATAATTGATGTTGTTTTAGAAATTGAATGATTCTATAATGACTGTTTAGATGTTACTTATAATCCTTTCATAATTGCAGGAATCTCTGTCGCCACAACAACTATTATTATATTAGTAGTTGCATTTTTTGTCATGATGTTCAGATGGAGGGACCTATTAATCTACAATATCTTTTCCAAAGAGACCGGCAAAAATAATATTAATGTAGAAAAATTTATGAAAAATTATTATTCAATGCTTCTAACAAAATTCTCATACTTGGAGGTAAAAAGATTGACAAATGGCTTTAGGGATAAATTAGGCCAAGGAGGTTATGGCAGTGTTTATAAAGGAAAACTAGCAAATGGTCATCTTATCGCTGCGAAGATGTTGGAGAAGTCCAAGGACAGTGGTCAGGATTTCATCAATGAAGTTGCAACCATTGGTAGGATCCATCACTTCAACATTATAAGGCTTCTTGGCTTCTGTTGTGAAGGGTCGAGACGAGCTCTAATATATGAATATATGCCGAATGGATCACTTGGAGACTTGATCTCGAATGAAGAGGCAAAACATAATCTAGGCCAAGAGAAATTGCTCGAGATCGCAATAGGCATCGCGAATGGTATCCAATATATGCACAATGGTTGTGACACACGGATCTTACACTTGGATATTAAGCCCCAGAATGTCTTGTTAGACCATGATTATCATCCAAAGATATCTGATTTTGGACTCGCAAAGTTATACTCTCGAAAGGACAGTGTAGTCTCCTT
Organism: Acorus calamus; assembly: GCA_030737845.1. NCBI lineage: Eukaryota > Viridiplantae > Streptophyta > Magnoliopsida > Acorales > Acoraceae > Acorus > Acorus calamus. The sequence goes on along the minus strand of CM060869.1, from coordinate 5,346,223 downwards.
GACGGGGGCTCGAGGGACGATAGGCTATATAGCTCCAGAAGTTTTTATGAGGACCTTTGGTGGTGTTACACATAAATCTGATGTCTATAGCTATGGGATGTTATTATTGGACATGATTGTGGGGAGGAAGAATGTTGAATTTGAAAATGATCGGTCTAGTATGGTATACTTTCCAAATTGGATTTACACTCAACTTGAACGATGGAATGATATGGAGAAACTTGAGCGCTCGATTTTGGACGAAGGGTTGTGCATTGCTAGAAAGATGGTACTAGTGGGCTTGTGGTGCATACAGATAAATCCCTCTGATCGGCCTTCGATAAATAGAGTTTTGGAGATGTTGGAGGGAAGTGATGAAGGCATTAAAATTCCACCAAAGCCATTCTTTCCTTCATCCACAGTAGAACCATTTGAGCTACAAAGTTCTTCTGCAAGCACTTAAAGGATGACACATCTCTAACGTCTGAGAGCCTGTGATCTATGTGAAGTTTTTTGTGATTATGCGGAATAACAATGTTTGTTATATACTTTGGTATTTTGTAAAGATTTGTAGGGATTTGGTACTCAAAACGAACATGTTTGATATTAAATTTGAATCCAAATTGATTTTCGGTAACATGTGTCTCTTACAATTTAGATGATCGTTGTTAAGTCATTGATTTGTTTTAAATAATAACTTCAAATTGTAATAGGAAATGAATAATTAATTAAAGTTAAAATACTCTTATTCTATACTAATCAAACAGGGCACAAATCAGACGGAGGCCCAATCAATCAAGGGATAGGATCAGTGACTGACATTGTAGGTATTTTTATATTTGGTAAGTGAAAAGTCTAGTCAAACACAGGCCAACTTGATGTAAACATCATGGAAAAAGTGGGGAAAAACTGAATTAGAATTATGTTTGTGCGCTCATGGATGGAAAAATGGAAGAAACAAAAAGTTATTGAAATGAAATCATTTTCTGCTACATTATTATTTTTATTTTATTAATTGAAAGTGAGAGAAATTACACTTTTTATAACAATATGTATTTAAATAGACGAGTACATATTTTTTTTAAAAATAAGAGCTATGGACATAGCTACACATAAGCTTGGATATATCATTTTTCATTTATAGGGAAGTCAAGAGATGTATTAAATAATATACTATTATACGAAATGAAGTATATATTGAAATATAAAATGTATTATTTTCTTGATGAAAATGATTTTTTATGTTATATGTTACAATAGAACATATACACTATCCCCCCGTTTGGGGTTTGACATAAGGTTATTTGTCCTTCATAACTATACTGAGATAGATAACAATCCATTCTAAATAGGTAAATTTTTATTTGGTTGTCTTTTTAGTTATTATCATTGAGAAGCAAAAGTGATCTTTTTGTTATTTGGTTCACCTTGGATAAAGTAAGAATACGTGATAGATAAGTGATAGATAAGAGTAAATGACAATTATACCCCTACATAAATTATTTGTGTTTGGGAATAAATATGAGAGATGTGTGTGTGATATGATGATAAATGTGACAGATTTTGGAATGTGTGCAGAAAGTGTTAGGTGAGATAAATTTTTTAAAATGATAAATAATGATATCTTTATCAACTGACATAGATAAGCCCTGATAAGCAATTCCAACAATTTTTTAGAATAGTTATCAAGCTTTATCCTAGCATATCAAGACATAGCTATCAATGTTTATTTTTATCAAACAAACAACTTTTTTGAACTATTTTATTGTATTATCACATATTCTTGACTTATACTTCACCTCAAACGGGGAGTATCACAATGTAATATATATACTACATTATATAGTGTATGAGACAGCAAATAGAATTGAAAAATGAATTGATTGAATCATTGCTTTACACTTTATTAGAATTTAACTGGGCCAATAGGCGGCAGCTGCAATTTCGTTGCATTGACTAGTAGGTCAATGATCCATCGCATACATCATCGCCTAAGAACTTCTTTCCGTGTCATCATCCCTTCATATTCTTGGATATATCATTTTCCCGGGCTTTGGCCTCACCTGCTGCACAATCAAACAACGATGTCATACTACATGCATACCATTGCACGGGTATAATTCTCTTAAATTTAGTCCTTCTGTTCATCTCTGTTTCTTCTTGCTCTTCATCTGTCCATGGTTTCTGAAAATGGGTTTTTCCTGATTTTGATTGGTAATCCAAAAGTCATGCTGTGATTTTCATGATAAATTAGTCGTTGGAGAAAATGAAGTAATGGAGTATGTTATTCCGTGTGATTGCGCGTGAACGGTCACTGATTTCAGCCCCTTTGTTCACGCTGCGTTATTTACTGGTCAATATTTTAGAATTTTAGTTGGACCCGAGATGTCCAACTCAAAGCCATAGATTTTTTGTCAAGGAATAAATATTGAAAGCGATATGGGGAGGAAAAATGTTAAACTCAGTCACATTCATTAATCAAAACTCACACTTCACGTGTTTTCATTTTTTAAATAATAGTAAACATAATCTAATGAGGTATATGCTTTGATAAAAAGTGTATGTCGCTCCATTTTGAATTGAATGAACCAATTTTATTTAAGTGTAAAAAAATATTTAATGTGGTATATACAACATCAAACTAGGTATACGCTTCATTGGATTTCTAAAGTGATATATAAGACTGTGTTTTGGACTGAGAAAAAAAATGAGTGTAACAACACTCTTATGGGGAGGATTGATATATATATTAAGTCCGTCCCGTCTACGATTGAAGTTTAAAAGTGACCTCTCAGCGGCCTATACACAATGTATATTGCGCTATTGAGTATATACTCCACTAATGCAATAAATGAGAATTTAATTTTTTTTATATTTTAAAACAATTTGTTTTTAGTTTATCTAAGTATAAACTACACTTTTTTATAACAATATTACTTCAATAGATGAATTTGTGTGTGTGTATATTTATATTTAAATAAAGAGTTTTGTTACACAAGCCCCAGCATATAGGCCCCTCCCACGGGCCTTTTGATGTGTCAACATTCTATTGGCTTTGTAGTTTTTTTTACAAAAGGACAAAAACACTAAAAGCTAAAATACCCCTAATTAATACACACCCTCGTTTCCACGTTTTTTCCTCTTTTTCCGTTTTTTCTCCACTCATAGTTGTCTCTCTCTTCCATTCAAACACATTCCATCTAATTTAGGGTTTTGAAAATCTGATTTGAATTGAAAATCAGAGCACCAAAAAAACCCCTTTCATTTGAAACAACGAGCAAATCCTCATATTTCATTCAAGAATCGATTGGAAAACAAAATAGTTCTTTCGGAGGTTTCAACTACAACAAAAAAATGGGTATGCAACCTTTGTTTTGGTATTTCTGAAAATGTCTATGTTGTTTTTGAAGATCCTATGATTAAAAGTATTTTTTCTAGGGTTTTTTTTGTTTTTAATTCGAATAGATACAAAATGTAACTGATTTCGAATAGATACAAAATGTAACCCATTCAAACACATTGCATCTAATTTAGGGTTTCGAAAATCTTATTTGAATCGAAAATCAAAGCACCAAAAACCCCCTTTTGTTTTGCGAACAAATCCTCATATTTCCTTCAAGAATCGATTGGAAAACAAAATAGTTCTTTCAGAGGTTTCAACTGCAACAAAAAATGGGTATGCAAATTTTTTTTGGTATTTCTGAAAATGTCTCAGTTTTTTTTTGAAGATCTTGTGATTAAATTTTTTTATAGGGTTTTTTTTGTAATTCGAATAGATACAAAATGTAACTGTTTTTTTTCGAGGGTTTGTTATTTGTTTTTAATTAATGTATCATTCACTTCTATTTATGTTTGTTATTAAAATGTAGATGACAAAAAAGATTATTGTGATCATATTTCAGTTAGATGTATTTCGTTTACCGGTGATTATCGTTTACCGGTGATTATATTCTATAAGTTTGTTCTTTTTTGCAGTATAATGTAACTAACAATTAGATTAGGAATATATATTTTTAGTTTTTTTTATAGTTACAGAATGTAACTTTATTTGAATGTAACTAACTATGTGTATACCTAACTGTTGTATATTTGTAATCTATTATATATGTGTAGTCATCCAACCCGGTTTGGATGCCGGACAAACTCCAGATAACCCCGGATAAAATTTTAAAGCCGTTTGGAAAGCCAGGATAAACCCAGATAAAGTGTGTCAAAATAAACTGGTATAAAGTGGTATATGGATTTCAATCAACCCCTAGAATAAAATTTATCCTAGGTTATTCCACTGAAATAATAAGTGGGCCACTGTCAAATCAATTGTCATCACCTCTTATAAATCATATGTCAAATCAACTATCATTACTTTTTTACCTTTTATAAATCTTTATCCACACTTTATTCACATTTTACCCAAACAACAAAACATTTATTCTTACGATTCCCAACGAGAATAATTCAAAACACAATCAAACACAAAATCACTTTATTGTTATTTATACGCACTTATGTTCGGATAAATAAATACCCAAGAATAAATGATATTATGTATCCAAACGAGGGCTTAAGGTGTGTGTATGTTTATATGTGTATAACATGTAATATTAGTTTCTGCGGGTAAAGACAGATAAGGCAATGAAAAAAAGCACACAATATTTAGCGCGTTTCGAGAATAATGTAATTAACTATTACTTAGATGTAAACAAATTTAAGAGATATGTATGTATATTCAATTTCTTCAATGTTGAAGTTGTACTAATTGTTACTTTTTGGAAATTGTAACTAACTTTCGTTCAATGATCTTTACTATTATCATTTTTGTATGTTTGTTTGTCATTATTTATTTTTCTGTTATCATTGTGTGCTATTTGATGTTACTGTTGTACATAATGTAACTAATTTTCGTTTAATGTGAATAACTTCTATTAAATATAAGTTGATTTTAAATTATTAGTAGTTGTGTATTTCCAAAAAAAAATGTAACTAACTATTAGTCAATCTAACTAACTATTAGTCAATGTAATTAAGTTCTTGTGTATAAAACTCTTGAACATGTGTATTCTATGATGTGTAATATATCATTTAGTATTGGAATAATCACATGTTAGAGACATAAATTGAGCAGAAATAACCACTAATGTATTTAATTTATTTTATTAAATGCGGTATGCAATGTGGGACAATGATCATTGAAATTAGGACATTGCATGTTCATCATGAAAAAGATACCAACAACCGTAACTAAAAGTAAATTGAAGTACATAAGATCACGCCTCATCAAAGTATTACTCAACGACGAGCCTAGAACATTAACAGGAGAGGACCACAGAGTTTCAATAATGCATTTTGATAATTGACTTGGTGTATTTTCTCAATTTTGTATGAAGATGTTTTGTAATGTGTGTTAATGAAAAACAATTGCTTCTGAACATTGCTGCTCAACATCAAACAATTAAATCCTTCTTTAGACTGCCTTCCAAGGAACATGTAACTGAGTCCCCTGTATTTCTCACAAATTCAAAAAAATAGCAATGATAATTAATTGAAGGTACAAAGATAGTTACATTGGAAAACGTAACTTGGATTATAATACAAAATCCATATAATAAGTTAGTTACATTCCCAAATCGATGAAACTAGTTACGAAAATAATACAAAACATCAATATAATAGTTAGTTACATTCTCTGTAACATGGTACGCATATGTCAATGAAATTCACATGCTAAGCAACAGATATGCCGTATTAAAAATCACATTTGACAACATAAACAACCAAATTAATATTAAAAAAAAGAAAAAAAATGAAACAATTGAAAAACATACAACATACCATATAAACAAACACCACACCTGAATCAGAAGACATTTCAATGATAGCCAAAATGTTCAATTTTTTTCCAATAAGATTATACGCTTAAAAAGTCCTCCAAACAATCTAATCACATTGCAGTCTTAGGAAATTTTTTTTTTGAAAATTCACCACGAGAAATGATAAAAAACAATTCAGATGTGAGCAATTCAAAAGTGAGAAAGTCAAAAAAGGAAATAAAAACTCTGTTTAATGCTCCACACGCGCGGTTCCAATGAAGGAAATAATAACCAACTTTATTAATTTCGTTTAAAAGGATAAAAATCATAATTAAGGGTATAATTGAAAATTTAACCCATGTCATGTCATGGAGCTTATTTGGAGCATACGTATTGGGGTTTGTCAATCATTTTCCATAACAACAACGAGAGCTATGGCAGAGCTATACATAAGCTTCGATATATAATTTTCTATTTTTGGGAAGGTCAAATGAGGTATGCTTTTCAAGCTGTTTCATAGTCCATAAGGAGCAATGTCACCGTGAGTTCATTTTATAATTTCATTCAAACAATGTGTTCCATACAATTTAGGAAAATGTTACAGCTAGTCTCATCCACAATCCACATACCCCCGCCCAAACCACAAAATAAAATATATATTGAGACATAAATATATTTTTCTATAAAAAATTAATTTATTTTAAAGATCTTATACATTATAACAACGTAATATATATACACTACATTAACATTGTAAATGAGATTGTGGGACTGCAGACCGAGTTCATCAACCCTCTATGGTTTATTAGAATTTCATTTCGTTGGGCCCAACATAAACTACACCACCCGCACAATCACCCTCATCGACACCGACTTCATCCACATACCCCCGCCCAAACCACATCCATACCTTCGACTATACCCACATTTTTTGGTGAATTGCTCAAATGCCCCTTGATCAAGAGCCTTTTTTTTATACCCCTAAATTTTTTTTTATTTCTACAGTCTGGTCCCCTTTTTTTTCTTCTGATAAGTGTCACATACCCAAACTATCCCACCTTATTTTTTTAGTTTACAGTTACATTATATGTAGTTATATAATATGTTTAACTAGTTACAAAAAATTTGTATATATATATATATATATATATATATATATATATATATATATATATATTTACAGATATATTATTTTATATGTGTGAACTTGTTTTTTTAGCTTCCATCCATGTAATCTAAGGAGGATGATCGATTGGTTATCATCACTACATGTGTAAGAGCAAATATGAAATTATTAGTGAAGCGAATAAGTTTTCTCCTCCTCAACAATTATTTACATTGACACTTGGTGATTTTGGACTTTGTAAATGAGTGCTTCGTGTCGTGTAACTTGTTACCTCATGTTCGTTATAAGAAACATATGCTTGACTAAGTAACATGGATCAATAACAGTTGATGAATCTATTTTAACGACACTTAGAGAATGTATCTATATCCATTTTGTGTACATTGAATGCACTTATAGATGATAATGTCAGAACTTATAATTCATGAATATATTGGATCTATAACCATTTTGTGTTTAACCAACTTTGTATACGTTGAATACTCGTTGTCGATAACTATTAATATTTATAACCATATGTATAATTTCTATATGTATCACATTATATTTTTGTATTTTGTAACTGTTTATAAGGAGTATTTCAGGTATTAGAAAAAGTCATGGGTAAAAAAAGTAAGACAACACTACAAGGGTAAATTTGAGTTGTTAGTCAAAGGACATTTGACCAATTCACCGTTTTTTTTATGGGATCAATTGACACCCACCACTTCATACGAGCCGGTGCAGCTAACTTTTTTTTAAGGGCAATTTGCATAAATAGCATCATTGGAATAAATATTTGCAAAACTAGCACCTCAATGTGAGTATTAAAAAAAAGTAGCAATGGACCTAGTTAGTGTTTTTTTTTTAACCAGAAACGCCATATATATATGGCGCATCATTTGTTTTTTGTTTTTTTATAAAAAAAAGAGTTGTCATCTTTTCTTTTTTTTTTAACACTGGAGGCGTCTTATAATTAAATATATGGCGTCTCCTTTGTTTTAAGTTAATATAACTTTTTCTTCTTTAATTAATTATTAATGACTGGAAAAAATTTTATCAAATATTTGATAAATTTTAAAGTCTAAGATTTCTTTTTTTCTTAACATATTTCTTAACAAGATCGTGGAAGATTTGTTTGTCTTTGTTTATCAATTTTAATTAAATTTCAGCCACATTCTTAAAAATCTTCCATGATTTAATCTTCCAGATTTTTCCTTTTTCAACCGAATATATTTTGAAAAAAAAAAACTCAATTTTTTTCATAATAATCGGAAAAAAATCTTCTATAATTTTCTCTTTTATCAACTTAAAAAAAATCTTAACCATTAAAATTTAATATAAAAAATCTCAATCATTGATATTTAATAAAAAAAAAAGTGATCTCAACTGAAATAAAAAAGGGATCATATATATATGCGCCCTAGTGTTTAAAAAAAAAAGAAAAAACCAGATGGCACCTCTTTTTTTTAAAAATAAAATAACAAAAGAGACGCCTCCAGTGTTAAAAAAAATGCTCAACGTTGACTAGTTCTAGTTTTTGCAAATATTCGATCTTCGATGCTATTTTTATTAATATTCAATTTCTGAGTGCTATTTTTGCTAATTACCCTTTTTTAATTATATATGACACGTTGTTTTTCTTGCATGCATGATTTTGTTTTTTTGTTTTTTAGGAGTTGTTCAGAAATACATTAGTAAATCCTCCAGGATAGGAGAATCGCCCAAAAAAGTCCTATAGATATTTAGGATCTGCACAAATAAATCGTGCCATCTTTGTCAGAGCATAGATAATTCTCAAGCGATTGCCATGTCTGATGAGGTCGGATGATGGATTCACCCAAAGTGGTACGGTGAGAGGCCAACTCATCTGCAACACTGTTTCATTCACGGTGGATGTGAGAGACTTTCCATGATTGTAGGGATGAAAGTCCATGATGTATGGAACGCTGTATTCGGAACGTATTCCATGGAAGGGTTCCCTTACCCTTCAGCCAAGCGATGGCTGTGGTGGAGTCAGACTCGAACCAGATAGTTTATTCATTTCAATCTTTACTCTTTCTTTATTATAAATATTAAATATAAACCCTAATAATATGATGATTCATTCTCTTCAATTCATAATTCTAAAAAAAAAGATTTTAACTTCTTCTTGAGTCTAGGTCCGAATCGGATTAGAGTCTGTCATATCCAATATTTAGAAAGCATAGACACGATCCAAAATGCTTGAATCACTTAATGTACTTTGACAATAGTGTATTGCCTTTTAATGACAATCCAATGATCAAATCTAAATCTGATTCTCCAAGTGAGAATCACTAAACCAAAATTCCAAGAATGAATATCTTGGTAAACAATGTTTGCACCTAAACTTCGAACTTTTTTCACGTCATTCATGCACCATTCACGTGTTGTTGTGTCATTCCGTTATATCGGATTGTCTTACATGATGGTCACATGACCAGTGGACTCTAGCCACCTTTCTGGATGGGTCAACTGATACTCCAATTCCATGATGGTCACATGACCAGTGGGACTCTAGCCACCTTTTAATGCACCATGACAGGCCGGACAAATGTCTGCGCATTTCATGTAACAGGCTTGTATGGTCGAACCGGAGAGACCCGAATTCTCCACAGTCCACAGTACTCCTCTGACCCTCGGGACCAACAAGGGGTAGTACAGGTCCAATGAAAGAGACTGGCTGGCATTTGATAACTATCAACTGTACTGCGATGGCATCTCTATTTAGGCTTGTAGGCTCCTGTTTCAACTTCGAGAACTACCTTTGGTGTGTCTGGAGATCGATCTCCTTATATGATCCCTTTGTATACTTGAAGTCCACCCCTCTCGAGGGGCTTCTTGTTGGGAAGGCCATCGCTTCGGCCTAGGCCTACATCCACGGGACAAAAAATAGAGAATCCACTTTGATAGTTGAGATACATTAAGAGACTCACAAACTCTCCCATGGAGTTACCCTCTCTTAGAACTTCTCAACCTTCCCTTAGGATCTCTACATTGTATGCATAGCCTTGTCTTGCCATGAAATCCTATAAGATATTTATAGAGATAAATAACTTCTTCTCCAAGTAATCTCTCAATTAACAAACAAATATTGTTTCCATTAATTATGAGATATTCACTTTCCTAATTAACAAACAAATATTGTTCTCATTAATTAGGAGATATTCACTCTCTTAATTAACAAACAAATATTGTTTCCTATTTTAGGAGATTCACTTTAAATATTAATTAAGATCAAATCTTAAATAATATTCTACTCATTAGGTGCTCAACCTAATATGGTTTCATCATGGCTATCCGATGTGATACACCGGATCGAGACATAATCTCAACATTTCTTTGTATCTGAGGGGTTTCACCATAGAAGAGTACTTTTTGAATTTGGGATTTTGGAGGGGGGGGGGGGGTGTGGTTCAGTCATCCGTATACTTTGAGGATTTTCGCCGTAAGACAATTATCAACATATCTTGAGGGTCTATGTTTTGAGGGATTATCTGTCTGTGTTTGAAAACTCTCTGGTCCTAGAACTCTTTTGGAAGGCTCTGGAACTTTTTCTTATGATATATCGAGTCCTTATCTGTCCAGTTTTACATATCCGGTGGCTCTATTTGTGCTCCTCAATTATTTAAATATGTGATCATAAATGGATTGTGATTGAAAAGATCCATTTAAAATATACTTGATCTGTACGCCCCCCCTTCACCACCTTCGTATCCACCTTTGCTGCCACTCCCCTCGTCTCCATCATCCCTGACAACCTTGACCTCACCAAGGGTGCCATCGGCAAGGTCAGCATCGCCTCCGTCTCCGTCTCCATCTCCGTCTCCGGCTCCATCTTCTCCCACCTATACTTATCAGGATTGTCCTTACGTCATCCATTGAACCCGATGAGTGCCATCGTCTTTACCTTGGGGAGCTTGGGTTGATCATTCAATTTCCATTAAAACCATAGTTACCCATCGCTCTAAACCAACACAACGTTAAATGAATTAAAAGATCCAATCAACATTGAGATTCTTAGCACAAGACAAGTCTAAAAAAACCCCAAAATATTATTGATAAAATTATGTTGCCTTGAATTACAAGTCTCGTATTTAAACTAATTACACAGAATTAAAAATTAATAAAAATAGTAAAATCTGAAAATTAGTATTCATGATTCTATGAGATATTAGATGATCATAAAAATTGATAGAGATAAATTCTGATTTATTAGGAGAAAAAAATCACTAATCCGGAAGATTGTAAGCGTGACCCTTGATTTTTACCAGCGGGTATTTTGTAATTTATTTAGTGAATTTATTAGGTGGTTTCATCTGCATCAAAATTTGTCCTACATCATACACACATTAAAAAAAAATCATGCTTAATATCACTATATATCAATAACCAACACAACAATGACGATCAAATGAAAACCAATATCATAAAACTCCAATCAGATCTACAATTTACCGGTCTATGACAGATCAAATCAACTAAAAACTGATTTTGCATAAACGTCAGTGATTCAGTGTATAAAAAAGGGTGGCGAGGGTTGAGAGTGATGCATGGCCAGTGATTATTGAATAAAAAAGGGGCCGGGCGGGGAGGGGGTACAAATAAATTTCATAAGTTATTTAAATATATGAGACTTCTGAATTACATACATAAGGGGCATGCTTATGGATTAGAGGGGTGCAAATCGAGTCACACTTAGTTATCTCGACAGCCTTCAAAGTATAGAGATTTTTTATTATTATTATTTTTTATTGTGTAAGTAGAACTATATTATTAATTTTAGGTGAGGCTGGCTTTTCTAACCACAGCAAGTCTTTATATACATGAACTTTTCTTTAGGTGGTTGTAGAGATGGTCTTCACGAACACCAGTTCTAGAAGCTACACGTCCACATCACCGTAATAAATTGTTGAAATATAATCAAATTTCAAGCAACTGCTCTGTCACATTTTTTTCCAGTACATCCACGACCGGCGCCAACATAAAAACCTCACAAAGTTGTCCCAAAAAAACATCAATTCAAATCACCTCTCCTTTCACATATTTGTCCCCAACAAAACAGAAACCCTAAAACCATGCATCATCACAAATCCATGTCGCCTTTCCTCCTCCTCATCGCGCTCTCCGTCGGCGTCCCTCGATGTCTCTCTAAAACCTCTGACCAGTACTCGATATGCGCTCCTTTTCCTTTCAGTTGCGGCGATTTCTCGATAAATTTGAGTTACCCATTCTCCATTGATGGAACCCATACCGGCTGCAGCCACCCTGGGTTCCACCTCTCATGCACCATGGACAACCTCACCCAGTTGATGATCTACAACACGAGCTATAGTGTCAAGTACGTCGACTATGTTAACCAAATCATGACCCTAGCCGACACGGCTTACATGAACAAAGACCACTGCCCTCTCCCAACTAGTAACACCTCTCTGGATTTTTCGCTTTTCGACTACACGGGCATCGATCGCAACGTCTCCTACTACTACTGCTCGAGCCAGGCTGTTGGGGTCTCTTCGTTGTATCAGCTCTCATGTGACGCGAGCACGGGGATGTATGACTATTATTTCACGGTGGGGGACAGGGTTGCTGAGTCTTGTACTGGTTTGGTTTATTTCGTTCCGATCTATGCATCGTTTATGGATAGCTTGAATGTCACGGATGCGGGGAAGGCCTTGATGAGTTTGAAGGAGGCCTTGAGAGAGGGCTTTGATGTGACTTGGAAGCCTGGGAAAGACTGGTGTGAAGGGTGTGTTGGTTCGGGGGGCCGCTGCGGGTACGATCCGAGCAAGCCTAATGATCCTCTCTGCTTTTACAGTGAGTGTCCTTTTCTTCTTCAATCTGATGTTTTATTTTGTTTTTGATGATTTTGATGTTGGTATTTGATGGAGGTATCTAATTTTTAGGTTCTTTGTTTGGGTGATCATGATTGTTTCTTTTAGGCTTATATTCTATTTAAATGGGGATGTTTGAATTAGCCAAGGGTGACTTGTTTATACACAACCCCATCTGAAGAACTTAGCAGACATCTTGGGTTGTAAGATATAGCAATCTGTTTTTTTGCTGTGAATGAGTTGGTATATACTGTGAGGGTTTTATTTTTTTTGTATTGAATAGGCCTTCAATGAAGGCAATCAAAAGAGAATACTTACAAAAATAGGGAGACTGAACTAGTCGAACACATTGATGTAAACTCTGAACGTGGGGGGTTAGTGACTGGCAGAGATGGTTAGATAAGAAAAAACATAAACCATTCTTCTTTCTATGTATTACGAGCTCGTCGCGCAAGCACCTCCAGTATAGTGAGGAGTTGCTAGACTGATCTATGGCAAAGACAATTAGATTAGCTAATGATCAAGGAAGATGACATGGAAGCAACCAGGAAAGTGTGCATGCTATAAAGGTGTCTATGATTAGGATAGATTATCAAGATAGGGTTGAATTTTGAATATTTAGGATTTATTTTAGCTTTTAGATATATTTTTTTTTATTTAGGATTAGATTTGTTAAAATATATTTGAATTTTTTATGCTTAATAAATATGCTAATAAACATGTGGCATCATCGTTGTAAAACGAATCTTTTAAACTAATAAATTTTTCTTTTTTTTTTTTGTTTATGAATTCAAAGATTTATCATAGAAGAAGACGGTGATCTTCTTTTAAGAGAATAATGGAGATTCTTTAATTTTCCCACCGTTGCGTCAGCATACTACGAAGAACGCTGGCATAGAGGCCGCATGGTTGCCGATGAGGTGCCATATATAGGCCATAATCATTTTAGTGATGATATCAATGTCACATCAATCACATCCACTAAGTTGTTCTTAATTAACATATTGTTTCCGATTGTGAAGTCTCTTAATGGTGTTTGTCTTATTTTGATCTTGACCACAGCACTGATCATGAACAAGTCACGAGAGAGACTTAGGCTAGTAGACGGGGTTGTGAAAGGGGGTTGGGCTCGCAAACGGATCGTGAGAAGGGGGTTAGGCTTACGAATGGGACGTGAGAGACGGTTGGGAGAGGTCGAGGGGGCGCGATTAGCGTTGGGGTCGAGATCGATGCAATGGGGGATGGTGGAGGTAGTCTCATAACTTGTTGAGTTGTTTGGAAAAGAAAAAGAGAAATTGAGGGAGGTAGAGAGAAAAATGATGTTTAATTAGAGATAAAAAAAGAAAAAAAAATTGAATAGATGAAAGTTGGATGAATAGATCTAAATAAAATATTACTACTAACTTAAAAATCTAAAAAAAAATAAAAAATCTATTATTATTACAAAGATGTTCTCAAAATCTCTAGTTAATTTCTCTATCAAAATTTATCAAAGATATATTAAAAAACAATCTATTTTATAACTTTTCCGGTTGGAGGGTCACATCTGTCATTAAACAGAAGCCTGTGGTCGTTGTGCGTGTTGGACGGAGAAGAAAAGAAAATCGGACGGGTCAGACACATCTACAATTTTGACTGATCTCCTTCCTCACCCAATCTTTTGATAGTGGAGACAGTGTCCGGAAAATCCTTACAACCCAAAATGATGGTATGGGTTGGTCCATATATACACGCACTTCTTTTGTTCTTTGTATTCTCACTTAGTTTGTACCACTACCAATTACCAAATGAATCACAATTTTTGGCGGTCGCTTTTCCTGACAAAATGCCGAAAACACCCCTTCAAAACAACTTTTTCCACAATTTTGACTAGTCTCCTCTCTCACCCAATCTTTCGATAATGGAGACACTGTTCGGAAAATCCCTACAACCCAAAATGTTGGTATGGGTTGCTCCATATATGCACACACTTTTGTTCTCTGTGTTCTCTCACTCAGTGGGTACCAAATGAATCACATCTTGCAAGTGCAGTTGCTCTTCTTCTTCTTCTTGTACTTCTTTGGGTTTGGGTTCCTTTCAGAACCGGACGTTCCGACTCCGGAGAGTTGCAACCCAAAGACATGCGGAGATGTCGATAACATCGGTTTCCCTTTCTGGGTCGAAGGCATTCAACCTTCCTATTGTGGGTTCCCTGATTTCAAGCTCAAATGCAACACCACCAACAACAAAACCATCCTCAGCTCCTCCGGTGAGGACTATTACATCCACCAAATCTTCTATAAAAATAACTCTGTTTTGCTCTCCAACACAAGATTCTCCGGCGGAAGAGACAATTGTGCGCCTCCGAAAGGAAGTGTCTCTGTTTTCTCACCTCAATTTAAGTTTGTGCCTTCTGATGCCGAGCTTCGGTTGTTCGTCCACTGTAATTCCGACCTGAACACGTCGGCCAATCTGGGTTGTCCGGATGTCGTCGCCGTTCATCCTACTGATGATTATTCGGAATTGGAGAAAGAGTGTGAGTATTCGGTCACGGCACCTGTTCTGTCGCAGGGGCAGGACTACAATCAACTCTTGGAAGGGGGATTCCTCCTGAATTGGAATGCGAGTTTATGCGATGCTGAATGCGAACAGAGTGGCGGACGGTGTGGGTACGACAACTCGACGTCACATGCCATCTGCATTTGCGAGGATCGAATCCATCATAGGGTATGCTATATTATGGATGGTACGCAACTCAATTCACCCTGTTCTATTCAGTCAAAACATTATCCCCCTCTCATTTTGGGTCATTTGATCAAACCTTTCAATTCTTGGAAGCTCTTCTTTCCTTGGCCAAAAAGTTTTGCTTTTAACTCCTCCCTCTTCTAACATTGATGATAGGAAGGTTTTTTGGTGGTAGGTAAGTGTTTATATTTATAATTCTATATTTTTGTTAACCTGCCAAAAGGTGATTTTTTAAAGATAGATATGTTATCTGAGTTTTATTTTTACTGAAGCCTACACATGTATTTAAAAAATTCTGAGGTCAGTTATATCATAATATGCACAAAAAACAGTACATCTTTTTTTTATTTTTTTGAAGAGGTGTAAAACCACCTTGTAGACCTTTGATAAATGAGCAAAGCGATTACAAGAGGTCCGAGCATTTGAGGGATTAGAGAGAGATAGTGAGGAGGGGAAGGGAGGGTACCCGTAGCTCTCAACTGAGCACAGGGGATACCTCCAAGTCCCTGCTACATAAGAGAAGACAAGGAAGGAATAAAAGGAGAAGAAAGAAAAACAGAGGCTGTGGGAGGATAAAGAACATGAGGAATGCTCACCCTCCCTCCACCCTAATTTTCAAAAACACCGTCTACATCTTAACTTCTAATCACTGAATATACGCTCTTTAATAGTTAATATATACTGTTCCAGCATGCATATTAGCTGATTGGGTATAGCATACAATGGCAAGTGGAATCATGTTTAGCAGCTCTCTTAATTTTGTAGGGCTATACATAATACTATATCACTCATGTTCACTTCGCTGTTCTTTTTAGTCATTGATTTAGGTACTTTTTTTAGCCTTTGGTTGAGTAATAACTTTTGAATTAGAAATAGAACAGGGATAAGTCATCCATCTATTCTGATGAGGTGCCACATAGTGGCCATAGTCGTATTAGATATCAATGTCTAATCAATCATATCCATTTAGTTGTTCTTAACATATTATTTTCAATTGTGAAACCTCTAAAATTGCTTGTCATACTTTGAGGTCACTCCATATCTTATTCTTCACCTATCCTTCCTCGCCCCCTTCCATCCGCCGTCTACAACCCAGCCATCACTTCAACCTAACGGGACCTCCGGTCATCTCTTCCATGGATCCACTCCCTCTACAAAGAGGAGAAATAGTTGAAGGTATTTCTGTACTATAACTTTTCAAGTCTTGAAAAGTTGGATAGTCACGTCCGTAATTAAATAGAAGCTAGTTGTCGTCGCGTGTGTTGGACAAAGAAAAAAGAAAAACGGACAGGTCAGACCCGTCTACAATTTTGACTGGTCCCCTTCGTCGCCCAATCTTTTGATCATAGTGGAGATAGGGCTGGTAAATGAACCAAGCCGCTCGGGCTTGACTTGGCTCGGTTTGAGCTCGTTCGGGTTTGTTCAATTAGACAAATGAACGAGCTTGAATAATTTTTAAAGTTCGGTTAGGCTCGGGGCCTGGATCGAACTTCATTTTATGTTCAAACTCAACTCGTTTGTGTTATTAAAAACTTAGTTGAAGCTTAGTTCAACTCTTTTGTAAAATCAGAACATTAAATCAATACAAAGTTATGCTCGTTTGGGCTAATGAGCTTGGTTCATTTAGACTAAAATTTTATTTTTAACTCTTAAAAACTCTAAAATGAAGAAGAACACTAGGCTCGTGAGCTCGGCTCGATTTAACTCGGCTCGTTTATAAATGAGCCGAGTTTAAACATGTCGAAGCTCGACTCGTTCAACTAATTTATCACCCCTAAGTGGTTTGTCCAGGTGTCTTCGCGGTTTTCCCTACCGACGATCATTCAGAATGGCCGACTGAGTGTGGGTATTCGGTCCTGGCACCCGTTATGCAACCGGGGCCGGATTTTGTGAATGATGGGTCGGATTACTTGCAACTCCTGAAAGGTGGTTTCTTTTTGAATGGGAATGCGAGTTCATGCGATGCCAAATGTGTACGGAGTGGCGGGCGGTGTGGGTACGATGCGATGTATGGCTTCATCTGCCTTTGCAAGGATCGGACCCATTATGTTCTTATGGAATGTCATGGTACGTACCAACCGGTTCGCTCTGCTTTATTGTCACATTGCACATTTTATGCTTCGTCTGTGTTATGGTTTGCCTGACTTGATTTGTTAGTCTTGTTTTTTGGGGTCAGGTTTTAGAATGGACAAAAACTAGGATTGGAAACTTTTGTTTGAATTCGGTAGTCTTTCTTGGGTGAAATTTGCGGTTTCAACAAATCCCTATTCAACCATTTATGATCAGCTAAACTCTTCAAACACCACCACCACCACGTCCTCCTACTGCTCCTACCCGGGCTTTGGCCTCACTTGCCAATCAAACAACGATGTTATACTACATGCGTACCATTGCACATGCATAATTCTCTTAAATTTAATCCTTCCGTCCCTCTCTCTTTCTATATTTCTTGCTCTTGATATTAAATCCGTTTTACAGTTCCGTCAACCGTCTAAAAATAATCCCTCAATCATCTGTATACATACTGTTATTGGAATATATATTGTACTAAGGCACAGTGGCAGAGTCAGGATTTTTATAAAGGAGAGGCCTATTGTGACTTATATAAGTATTTTTTAAAATTATATCATTATGTTTTTATTTCAATAGCATAGATTAAAAATATGTATAAAATGAAATACAGACATTCATATGAAACATCACTGAATAATTATAAAAAATAATTATCATATTTTAAAATGATATGTCATATTTCATATTGATAATTCATAAAAAATATCTCAAAACATAAATCTAACAAGCAATACATACCTTTAAATTTGACTTCGACAATGTTTCATATTATGAAAATGTTGAATAATTGATTATTTTAGATATTTACACAAATATTTTAAACTTTAAATAAATTAGTAACAATGATAATAAAGTAAAATGAAAAAATTATATATCTTCAAAGTATTGATGGAAGAGATGAGAGGATTATAGATTGTAAATTCTCAATTGTGAGACATTTAATGAAACAAAAAGTAAAAATTATTTAGAGATGGAGATTGATATTAGAAACAGTTGAGATAAAAAAAATTCAAATTTTTTTCTTTTCAAGATGGACACCTAGGTGTAGACGCTGAGAAGTTGAATCTATACCTCTATAGCTGTTTGTAGGATATGGATAAAAGGAGGTTTGATGATAAATGAAAAAAAAGAGTTAAAAATGACTTTTGTGTTATGTGGAGGGGAGATGGTTAATTAAAAGAAAAGTTGAGTGCACACCATGCACATAGATGATCCAAATGGATAATATATGGTTGTTTTAATTTTATTTTATTTAGTTGTGAGTTGTGAGTTGTTGTTGTTTAGATAATTTCATATGTAGGTGGGACCTATGATCTATGGATCATAATTAAAATTAACTTATTATAAAAAAATTAAAAGGACCCAGAAAAAAAATTAAAAGGACATATAAATAAATTAAAAAAATCTAAGGGGGGCACATGCCCCCCCCCCCCCCCCCCGGTCCTATGGTGGCTCCGCCACTGCTAAGGCAATAAACACTTCACTAACACAATATATTAAATTTTAGATTTTTTTTATATTTTAGAATAAAAATATTCTAGTTTATCTAAGTACAAACACTTTTTATAACATAGTGTATTTCAATAGACGAGTGTATAAAAAAACGATGAGGAGGGTTATGTACAGAGCTACACATAAGTTTGGATATATCATTTTTCATTTCTAGGGACATTAGGAAATGTTTTCTTTCCAAGCGGTTACATGGGCCATAAAAAGCAATGCCACACAGTGCATTTTATAATTCCATTTAGAGCTCCACATAAATCATTAGTCACGTACACTCACCACTCACCGCATGTTTCGTTAGAAATTTTTTATGCATTCTATAGAATGAATTCATACAATTTAGGAAAATAATATATCCAACCCCTCTACAGTCACATCCATAGTCCATATCATTTTTTTTTATTATTATACTCTGTCATTGAAGTACATACAGTTGTAAATATTGTTATATGAATGAATTACATGTTGAGATATAAAGTGCATTTTTCTTTAAAAAAAATTATATCATACACTACGATATAATCTTATGCACTATGACAGGGTAGTATATATATATTGTATTAACATAGCATAGTATATATATACTGTATTAACACAGCGTGTGGGGCTTAAAACTGACTCAATGTATCATTGCCCTACACTAACTAATTAGAATTTCGATGGGCCCAGTGGGCCGGCTGCAATTTCGTTGCATTGACTAGTAAGTCAATGATCCACCGCATGCATCACACAAGAATTTTTAATTTCCATGTCATCATCCCCTCCCATGGCCCTTCTGTCCATCCCCATCTCCACCACCCTCATATTCTTCTTCTTCTTCACCTCCTCCATCACCCATGCCCTCTCCGCCCAGACCTGCCCACTGTTGGGTATCCCTCTGATACCCTTTGATGTTTTTCAAAACACAACACCACTCTTACCACAAGACCCAAAAGAAAGAACACACAAAACTTTGGAGAATTTCTCCTTTTATTAATTTTCTTGAATTGAAAATAACACAACCCCTTCACATCCTTTTATAGGGTGTTGTGAGAAAATCTAAGAAATCAAATATCCTAATAAAGGCCAATAAAACATTTCCAAAAGTGGCCCATATATATATTCATATATATGCTAAATTACTCATCAATTAATATAGTCATTTATTGACTTCATAAATAAGGAGAAAAATCAATGTGATTTATTCTCCTAATTATTCTCCTAATATTTGATATCAAATTAAATATTTGATCTTTATTACCTTCCTTATTTAGTGGTGGTGAGATCTTTCACCTTTTTTGATTTGATATTTCCAATATGCCCCCTCAAATAAAAAAATCTTCATTCCAAGCATGTCTCTTCTTCACATGGTCCTTGAGGAATTGGAACCAATTGTTGATGTGTTTCCTCCTATGCTGCATGGGATCTTTCGCGAGCTTTGTGATTGGTTTTTTGAGGACGATACATCGTCTTGTGTTGATTGATCTGTCCCTCTACGGTGCGTTTAATCTTGTACACCCTTTTGACGCCAATCGCCTTGTGACTTTGTGGGAGTGTCATCAAATCTGATGTATCATTATTCTGCACTATGTGAATCTCCTTCTTCTTACAATCTTCTTGAATGGCTGCTTGGAAGATGAGAGGCTCATGATCAGCATATAGACAGAATAGATTTGTTTCTCTATCTTCTGTCTGTTCATAGGTCTCCCTAATACTTCTCATGTTGATGGAGCTTTTCTTTGATGAGGATCCACTGCTACTAGATCCTTGAGAAGTTGGAGAGTCTCTTGATGGAGTTCTTTGTGCCGTAGAAGGTGTGGCTTGCCGAGGAGATGGCGGTGCTATAGGTGGTAGAACCTCTTGTTGATGATTTTCAGGTTCCTCCATCAATGGTTGTTTTTCCGTCGCCTCTCCATTGCTCCAATTCCACGCTTCGTCTTCATTAATAAACCACTTCTCTACTCTCCATTAATTTATTGGTAAGTGGATTGTAGAGTCTGTATGTTTTAGAGGCTTCGTTGTATCCAATGAAGATGCACCTTTCTCCATGATCATCAGGCTTTCCTTTCGCCTGCACTTGTACATATGCAGTACACCCAAAGATGCGAAGATGCTTCACGTTTGGCTTTCTTCGACTCCACGCCTCGTGCGGTGTCATCTTCTCTACACTTTTCGTCGGACATCGATTGAGTAGATAGACAGTGCATGCAACGGCCTCCGCCCAAAAACTCTTTCGTACGCCCTTTTCTTTTAGCATGGTTCTCGTCATGTTGAGAATGGTGCGATTCTTCCTCTCGGCTACTCCATTTTGTTGTGGTGTGTACGCAGTTGTGAATTGTTGTTTGATGCCCACCTGTCTACAGTAGTCCTTGAACATATTTGAGGTGTACTCACCACCTCGGTCAGATCTGATTATTTTAATTTTACAACCGCTCTCTTGCTCAACACGAGCTTTAAAATTTTTAAAAATAGAAAATGCAGCAGACTTTTCTTTTATAGGATACACCCAAATCTTTCTACTAAAATCATCAATGAAAGTGACAAAATACCGATTACCTCCAAGCGAGATTGCCTCCAATGGACCGCAAGTATCAGTGTGCACCAATTGTAATGGTTTTGTCGCACGCCATGATCTGTCTTTTACAAAAGGAAGTCTTTGTTGCTTGACAAGTGTGCATGCCTCGCACACATGTGTTGGCCTGTCGATCGTTGGTAGACCTTCTACCATGCGCGTCACGGATAGGAACTTCAAATCATTGAAATTGAGATGCCCGTAACGGAGATGCCACTTCCTTGTCTCATTATCCATGAGTCCATAGAAACACTTTTGAGGCGCCATGTTGAGGTGGAGAGGAAACATGCGATTTTTTGCCATTTGAATTCGTGCAAGATGTCTCCCATGTGCATCGTTGAGGGAAAGGATATTATTTTCAATGTGTATTACGTACCCCTTCTCAATGAGTTGCCCAATGCTAAGTATATTGCATTTCATATTGGGAACGTAATAAACATTGGAAATAAATTCAGGTTTGCCGTTTCTAAGAAAAAAATTTATTTTTCCTTTACCTTCCACCTCAAGTTTGGATGAGTCTCCCAAGCTCACGTTGCCTCGGACATCGTTGAGCTCCATAAACAATTCTTTCTTTCCGCACATGTGGTTGGTTGCTCCCGTATCGAGAAACCACACATCTTGTTGTCTAGTCATGTCCTCATGCACGAAAAGAAGTGTAGATTCTATAAATTCATCAGTTGCATCCACAAAATTGGATTGCTCCTCCACCGTGTTTTGACAAATCCTTCACCGTGTTTTGACAAATCCTTCGATTCTTCTATTACAACTACCACATGCTCAAATTTAGAGGTAAGGGATCGAAGTACCTTCTCCATAACATGGGTGTCATCGATTCTCTCGCCGTTCCTCTTCATTTGGTTCACAATTACAAGCAATCGTGAGAAGTAGTCAGAGACGCTTTCTTCTTCCTTCATGTGAGCCGCCTCGAATTCGGCCCTCAAAGTTTGAAGGCGAATTCTCTTGACCCGGTCGACTCCTTTGAAGATTGTGTTTAGGGTATCCCAAGCTTCCTTGCTTGACGTAGCTTCGGAGACCTTTTCAAACATCGATTCATCCAACCCTTGATAGAGTAGGAATAATGCCTTCTTGTCCTTCTTTCTTTGGTCTTTGAGAGTGGCCTTTTGCTCCGCCGTATGCTTAGCTTCTACCTCTGGTGTCGGCTCCACGTAGCCGTTGTTGATGATCTCCCATATGTCTTGGGACCCAAACAACGCCTTCATCTTGATGCACCAATTCTCATAGTTGTCCTTTGATAATATGGGAACTTGAGGATGCACCATATTGGATGCCATCTCCACCAACGCTCTTTGAGATATGGATCTCACAAGGCTCTGATACCACTTTGTTGGGTATCCCTCTGATACCCTTTGATGTTTTTCAAAACACCACACCACTCTTACCACAAGACCCAAAAGAAAGAACACACAAAACTTTGGAGAATTTCTCCATTTATTAATTTTCTGGAATTGAAAATAACTCAACCCCTTCACATCCTTTTATAGGGTGTTGTGAGAAAATCTAAGAAATCAAATATCCTAATAAAGGCCAATAAAACATTTCCAAAAGTGGCCCATATATATATTCATATATATGCTAAATTACTCATCAATTAATATAGTCATTATTGACTTCATAAATAAGGAGAAAAATCAATGTGATTTATTCTCCTAATTATTCTCCTAATATTTGATATCAAATTAAATATTTGATCTTTATTACCTTCCTTATTTAGTGGTGGTGAGATCTTTCACCTTTTTTGATTTGATATTTCCAATACTCACACCTCCAACAATGTGCGGGAACATCAGCATCCACTACATCTTCTGGCTAAACTCTTCAACCACCACCACCACCACCACCCCCTACTGCGGCTACCCGGGCTTTGGCCTCACTTGCGGCCAATCAAGAAACAACAAGCACCCAATACTCCAACCCCCCAATAAAACATTTCCAAAAGTGGCCCATATATATATTCATATATATGCTAAATTACTCATCAATTAATATAGTCATTATTGACTTCATAAATAAGGAGAAAAATCATTGTGATTTATTCTCCTAATTATTCTCCTAATATTTGATATCAAATTAAATATTTGATCTTTATTACCTTCCTTATTTAGTGGTGGTGAGATCTTTCACCTTTTTTTATTTGATATTTCCAATACCCACACCTCCAACAATGTGCGGGAACATCAGCATCCACTACATCTTCTGGCTAAACTCTTCAACCACCACCACCACCACCACCCCCTACTGCGGCTACCCGGGCTTTGGCCTCACTTGCGGCCAATCAAGAAACAACAAGCACCCAATACTCCAACCCCCCCCCCCCCCCCAATGACGATTACTACATCATCGCCATAGATTGACTATTGTACGCCACAACTTCACCTTCGAGCACTCCCTGAATTTATTCCAAATGATCAGAAACTCGCTTTCCTCTTCCAACTGCTCCACCCCGTCCAAGACATTCATTGATGTCTTCCAAATCCAACCCAGTCCTCTCTCTTGCCTGCAAAACTCGTATGTCATCCCAGATGATCTCTTCTTTAAGAAAAACAGATTGGCACTCCTATTGTTCGGAGGCTGTGATGTCGCCGGCGTTAAGAGACCATGTGAATTTGTCTTTTATATTTGTTCCAGTTTTTTATAATTTTTTACTTATCAACTGTTGTTGTTATTTTTTAATGTGCACGTATATGAAATATTGATATCGCTTCATATATAATATTGACTATTGTTAATACATTTTATTTAAAGTTCGTAATATAATGTATGATTTTATTTTATTTTAAGTGATGTGATATTTATTAAATAAATTACACTATTCGTTGGGTACGAATAATTATGTTGAATTTGAATATTTGAGTTTTTTTATTTTTTGTATTTGAATGACATATTTTTATATAATGATTTTTATCTTGATTACATTGGATAAACTTGTGTTTGAATTTGTTATTTTAAAAATAAAAAATTAGTCTTTAAAAGTTGATGAAAGTCAATAGGGTCTAGTTTGGCATGGGGATAAGGGGTTGGGATAAGAAAAAAAAATTGGGTTAAATCACTTTTTATCCCATATGGCATAAATAAAGGGGATAAAGCATGAACAATTAATTGTCCACATTTTGAGATAAAATATAGGGATAGTTTATTCTATGTAAAAGGTGGAATAGACTTTGTCTCAATTTTTTATCTCTATTTTGTAAAATTGGGATAACATTTATGACTACCCTTAAAAAAAAAAAGTGTTCCACCAAATAATATTAATATCTCATTAATAAGAAGGGAAGATTTAGTATTTTTTTAAATAAAGTAAAAGTTATCTCATATTTGATCCAAATGCAAGATTGAGGATAAGAACACAAAAAAAATGAGGATAATAAAAGGCATTACCAAATGCAAACCTGGATAAAAATAGTGATTTTTTATCCCCATAAATTAGGCTAACTTATCCCAAAAATTTATCATTTTACCAAACTAGGCCTAGAAGTTCATCTGTAAAAGTTTGTTAAAGTCTATAAGAGTCAATAGAAAATTATAAGTGAAAGTCTACAAAATCTATAAAAGTCTATGAGATTCAATCTGTAAAAATCAGTGAAAGTTAAATCTATGAAAGTCTGTGAAAGTCTACAAAAATTTATCACTCAAATAGTGTTCACAGAAATCCATCAAAGTCTTAATCAACCCCCTCCCACCCCCCCCCCCCCCCCATAGAGCATTTTCATGATTTTTATAGGAAAATTTGGGGTCTATATATTTTTTTTTCTCTCTCCTTAAATACAACATCCATATTTAGAAAAGATTGAAAAATTATTTGACATGTGAGTCTAAATTTATAAGATGTGATGACAGATGATCCGATATGATAGTTCTTTTATATCGTGGAATAAATTGGGTGGAATAACACGATTTCAGATAGACCTAAAATATGAATATCATCTTATTCTCACATATTTTAACAAAGTTAAACACATATATTCTTTACAAACAAATAGATTTTTAAAGCTTATTCACCCATATTTCATCCCATTACACATCTACTCTTCTACCAATAGGTTAGAACTATCTCTCATATATTTTGAACTATAATTTCCAACATTTATTGTGTGACTAATATAAATGACTTTGCACCTTGCAGGAAGTAAGCACACGATCACAAGGAAGATTGCTATAGGTATTTCACTTTGCTTGCCTGGATCAATGTTCTCATTGATTTTTTTTAGTTTACAATTTCCTTTGGAGAGTTATTTGTTGCTTAATTCATAAAGTCAATAGATCAATGTGGTCTTAGAAACCAAATCATTATATATAATTGCTCACTATTTGTTATTTTATTCTCTTCATAATAACTTGCAGGAACCTCCATGGCTGCAACTATTATTATCTTAGTAGTTGCATTCATGATCTTTCTCAGATTGAGAGACTCACGTGTCTTCAATATTTTCTACAAAGGGAGGAGCAAAGCTGATAGTATTGATGTGGAAAAATTTATGAAGGATTATCGTTCAATGCTTCCAACAAAATTCTCATACCTAGAGTTAAAAAAATTTACAAATGGCTTCCGGGATAAATTAGGCCAAGGAGGTTATGGGAGTGTTTATGAAGGAAAGCTAGCAAATGGTCAGCCCATTGCCGCAAAGATCTTAGAGAAGACCAAGGACAATGGCCAAGATTTCATCAATGAAGTTGCAACCATTGGTAGAATCCACCATTTCAACATTATAAGGTTGCTTGGCTTCTGTTGCGAAGGGGCAAGAAGAGCTCTAATATATGAATATATGCCAAATGGGTCACTTGGAGACTTGATCTCTAACGAAGAGGTAATACGTAGTCTAGGCAGAGAGAAATTGCTTGAGATTGCAATAGGTATTGCGAATGGCATCCAATATATGCACAGTGGTTGTGACACACGTATTTTACACTTAGATATTAAACCCCAGAATGTCTTGTTAGATCATGATTATCATCCAAAGATATCTGATTTTGGACTAGCAAAGTTGTACTCTCGAATGAATAGTGTTGTCTCATTGACATGCGCTCGAGGGACGATAGGCTACATAGCTCCAGAAGTTTTTATGAGGAGTGTTGGTGGTGTTACACATAAATCTGATGTCTATAGCTATGGGATGTTGTTACTGGACATGATTGTAGGAAGAAAAAATGAAGAATTTGAAGATGAGCGGTCTAGTTTGTCATACTTTCCAGATTGGATTTACACCAAACTTGATCAATGGAATCATATCGCGGTTGTGGACGATGAAGGGTTGTGCATTGTTAGGAAGATGGTACTGGTGGGTTTGTGGTGCATACAGATAAGTCCCTCTGATCGGCCTTCAATAAATAGAGTTTTGGAGTTGCTGGAGGGAAGTCATGAAGGCATTGAAATTCCACCAAAGCCATTCTTTCCTTCCTCCACAGTAGAACCATTTGAGCTACAAGGTTCTTCTGAGACATTGTAAAAGATACCACATCTCTAACCTTTGTGAGAATGTGATCTATGTGAAATTTTTTTTTTTTTTGTTACTATGTCCAATAAAAAGATCTGTTATATGGTTCTGTATTTTGTAAAGATTTGCAAGGATTTGCATTGATACTCGAAATTAAACGAACATGTTTGATATTGAGTTTGAAATTCAAAAAGATTATAGGAAACATGTGTCATACAATTTAATTAGATGAATGGTTATACACATCTATCCATGCCCAATAAACCGTAGTCCCCCAACCACAAACAGCCCCCATCCTATTTAAAAATAATGTTGTTATACTCAACATAGCACTCTCCACTAATTGTAACAAGCTATATATATCGTTAAAAATTTGATTACACATTAATTGAGTTTATACAATTCATTAGTATATATGTTATTTTTTATAAAAATACATACCCTATTAAATGAGATATTATTTTAAAAAAGGTGTGAAATGCATAGGGCTGAAAATGGGATTGAATCTAATATGTTCCTTTAAAATGAGTTTTATTACACACGTGCCTTTTTTCAATTCAATTCTAGTCCCATATATATACATCGATAGCATCATACATTTACGTTGACAAGATATATGTGTTGCTAGATATTTTTATATTTTCGCTAAATATATCCATACAATTTGTAAGAGTATATATTTTATTTTAAATAAATAAATATATATATATATATGTTTATATATACTATTTAAAAAAAATTAAAAGATGTAAAATTGTAAGTAACATTTTCCTTCACGGGCCGGCACGTTAACTTACATTTTCCTTAACTATTAGTGGCCAAAAGATGCACATGAAATCTTTTGATGCATTATTAAACTCACTTGATACTTCGAACGTGGCACATCCAATATATCACGATTTATCTTGTGAAGTTTTAGTTCTCCTTGGATGCGACCAAAGCAATTGTCTAGAGCCTCCACTTAGAGAGGCCCCCCAAGAACTATACGCTTAAGGGAATTGAAAAAATATATATAAAGCCACTTTTCCTTTGGTGAATTATTATATTTCTCTAAACACACTTTTTCTCCCAACATCAAGCCTAAAATGTTCCCCTCCTCAAATCTCTTCATCAATTATGACAATACCACCCTACCCTTTCTCTAGGTATTTCAATTTCAATGAGATTTCAACATCTATCTCCACGTATATCTCTCTCTTCATCCCATTACTTAAATTAAATAATGCTCAAACCTTCTTTTGATATTTTTAAGATTTTTATAACTTTTCATTCCATTAAAAATTTAACACTTTTTGTTCCTTTTAGGTTTTTAAATTTTTATAATATATATCACGCATCTAATTTGTAATGTTTTTAGATTTTCATAAAATAATGTATAAAATTTAAACAAGTTAGAATTTTTATGAATATACAAGGGGCCCCACTTTAAAAATTATCCTACAATCCAATAAAAAAAATCAATTGTCAGGGCCGACCTTGATAGAGAATTAAGTTATTCTGAAGTTTTTTACTACTCTAATGTATATAAGGAATAAGTCATTTTTTTGTTTGATTTCGTTTAGTTATTTTCATTGGGAAACATAATAATAAAGTTTTATTGTTTGGTTGATAAATGTAGGCTCCAACGGCGCTGTTGATTCTTCAAGAAGAAAACCAGGGGGTTGAGCTTCAATAATCTGTTGATTTCAGATAAAATACCAGAGAATTGGGAGATCTATGCAATTGTTAATACTCCTAACAAAATACAATAGATAAAATTTAATAACTTCAATAATCAATAATCTCCTTGTCAATTAGTTTACACGTCTATTTATAGAGTGGAGAATCCTCAACAAACTAGGATCCCAACTAATTATATAAATCTTAGACTTAACAAACAAATCTGCAAATAACCTAACTAATATTTAAATTTGAATTCAAATATATGATTTGAAATTCAGATCTAAATATAGTAACTAAATAAATGAGATAAATCCTAACAAATCCTAAAAACTGCCTAAAATAGCAAAATTAACTTTCAACCGTCGATTTAACCACCAAGACGATCTCAGAACGATTCGAAATTTGACATAATGGCGTAGTGACTACTCCTGTAGGTCTCGTCGATATGAACGCGTGGACATATTATAATAGTGATCCTGATCTATGGTTTGAAAGTTATGGCCGTTTGAAGTTACATCGCTCCAGAACGATCACGATGTCTCTTTTTTCACTTATCCATCTGATCTTGATCGTCCATATAATGTGTGGCCATGATGTCTGCATCAATATGTATGAAATTCGTTTCATCCGGAGCGAAGTGGACATGCATGTAAATGATGTTCAGAGCTTTAATACACTCAATCTTTAAAAACTATTCAAAAAGTCGTCTCGAAGTCATATGCACTCATTTAGAGATCACATGCACTAATAACATACATGAGAAAGAGTTATATATATATATATAGAGGAATGATACTGTGCGGCATGCGGACTCGTGCGGCGTCGACCACGGGCCGTCGATTACGGGTCCATCGCATCGGACGGTCGGGTGCGATTCACATCAACCGTTGAATGCGATAGACCCGCGATCGGACGAACGACGTCGGATCCGCACCGTGTGGTCCGCCGCACGCTATCACTCGGGTATATATATATATATATATATATATATATATATATATATATATATATATATATATATATATATATATAGTCGCGATTACGTGCGGTGTGCGGTCGGTGCGGTTTACGACGTGGACCGTTCGATCGCGGGTCCATCGCATCCAACGGTCGACGTGAATCGCACCCGACCGTCCGATGCGATGGACCCGTGATCGACGGCCCGTGATCGCGCACCGCACCGACCGTAAACCGCATGTAATCGGCTCCCTATATATATATATATATATATATATATATGCAAGGGACATTAAACAAATGGTAAAAAAGGGCGATTTTTCAGGCTAGATGTTTTCTTTTAGTGATAATATTGATGCATCTAAAATTAATACATCTCTCAGGATTTCATGAAAATCCGTGCAATTCTGAAAACCCTCTTCTATTAACTGTAAATTGAGAAAAACTATTATTCCAAAGAATCTAAGCTATTTAAGGTAGTAGTACAATTACCATGAGTAGAATTGAGCTTTAATTTACATTTATAGTAGAGTTTAGGCTCTTTTTAAAAACACAAATTGAAAAGTAGCTTTTGGAATAAAACTGTTTTTTAAGATGATTTTAGACCTTGACTGTTTTAGGATGTTTTTTTTAATTCAGGAATCAATATTTGAAAAGAGTTAAATATTTGATAGAGAAAGTTGTTTTCAATTCAAAAAATCGATTCTGACCAAAAATTGTTGTTTTTGAGCTTTTTAAAACACGGATTTCGAGAGAAAAATTAAAAGAAATCTAGTTTTTTATTCTGCAAAAAGTTGCTCCGTTTGGCTGCACGATTTTAGCTTTTCAGCTTTTCAAAAAGTAAAATCCGTTTTAATCATTTTCCATAACAACAACGAGAGCTATGGCAGAGCTATACATAAGTTTCGATATGTAATTTTCTATTTTTGGGAAGGTCAAATGAGGTATGCTTTTCAAGTTGTTTCATAGTCCATAAGGAGCAATGTCACCGTGAGTCCATTTTATAATTTCATTTAAACAATTTCCATACAATTTAGGAAAATGTTACAGCTAGTCTCATCCACAATCCACGTATAATTTTTTAAATTATACTCTCATTAAATTACATCCTCACCTTCGACGACACCCACATTTTTTGGTGAATTGCTCAAATGCCCCTTGATCAACAGCCTTTTTTTTTATATCCCTAATTTTTTTTTATTTCTACAGTCTGGTCCCCTTTGTCACATCATACTTTGATACCCAAACTATCCCACCTTATTTTTTTAGTTTACAGTCACATTATATGTAGTTATATAATATGTTCAACTAGTTACAAAAAATTTGTATATATATATTTACAGATATTTATTATTTTATATGTGTGAAGTTTTTTTAGCTTCCATCCATGTAATCTAAGGAGGATGATCGATTGGTTGTCATCACTACATGTGTAAGTGCAAAGATGAAATTATTAGTGAAGCGAATAAGTTTTCTCCTCCTCAACAATTATTTACATTGACACTTGGTGATTTTGGACTTTGTAAATGAGTGCTTCGTGTCGTGTAACTTGTTACATCATGTTCGTTATAATCGTTATAAGAAACATATGCTTGACTAAATAACATGGATCAATAACAGTTGATGAATCTATTTTAACGACACTTAGAGAATGTATCTATATCCATTTTGTGTACATTGAATGCACTTATAGATGATAATATCAGAACTTATAATTCATGAATATATTGGATCTATAACCATTTTGTGTTTAACCAACTTTGTATACGTTGAATACTCGTTGTCGATAACTATTAATATTTATAACCATATGTATAATTTCTATATGTATCATATTATATTTTTGCATTTTGTGACTCTGTTTATAAGGAGTATTTCAGGTATTAGAAAAAGTCATGGGTAAAAAATGTAAGTCAACACTACAAGGGTAAATTTGAGTTGTTGGTCAAGGGACATTTGACCAATTCACCGTTTTTTTTTATGGGATCATTGACACCCACCACTTTATACGAGCCGGTGCAGCTGACTTTTTTTTTAAAGGCAATTTGCATAAATAGCATCATTGGAATAAATATTTGCAAAACTAGCACCTCAATGTGAGTATTAAAAAAAGTAGCAATGGACCTAGTTAGTTTTTTTTTTAACCAGAAACGCCATATATATATGGCGCATCCTTTGTTTTTTGTTTTTTTATAAAAAAAAAGAGTTGTCATCTTTTCTTTTTTTTTAACACTGGAGGCGTCATATAATTAAATATATGGCATCTCTTTTGTTTTAAGTTAATATCACTTTTTCTTATTTAATTAAATATTAATGACTGGAAAAAAAAATTTATCAAATATTTGATTAAATTTTAAAGTCTAAGATTTCTTTTTTTCTTAACATATTTCTTAACAAGATCGTGGAAGATTTGTTTGTCTTTGTTTATCAATTTTAATTAAATTTCAGCCACATTCTTAAAAATCTTCCATGATTTAATCTTCCAGATTTTTCCTTTTTCAACCGAATATATTTTGAACAAAAAAAAACTCAATTTTTTTCATAATAATCGGAAAAAAAAATTCTATAATGTTCTCTTTTATCAACTTAAACAAAATCTTAACCATTAAAATTTAATATAAAATATCTCAACCATTGATATTTAATAAAAAAAAGTGATCTCAACTGAAATAAAAAAGTCATCATATATATATGCGCCCTAGTGTTTAAAAAAAAAAAAGAAAAAACTAGATGGCACCTCTTTTTAAAAAAAAATAAAAAAACAAAAGCGACGCCTCCAGTGTTAAAAAAAATGTTCAACGTTGACCAGTTCTAGTTTTTGCAAATATTCCATCTTCGATGCTATTTTTATTAATATTCGATTTCTGAGTGCTATTTTTGCTAATTACTCTTTTTTAATTATATATGACACGTTGTTTTTCTTGCATGCATGATTTTTTTTTTGTTTTTTAGGAGGAGTTCAGAAATACATTAGTAAATCCTCCAGGATAGGAGAATCACCCAAAAAAGTCCTATAGATATTTAGTATCTGCGCAAAAAATCGTGCCATCTTTGTCAGAGCATAGATAATTCTCTAGCGATTGCCATATCTGATGAGGTCGGATGATGGATTCACCCAAAGTGGTACGGTGAGAGGCCAACTCATCTGCAGCACTGTTTCCTTCACGGTGGATGTGAGAGACTTTCCATGATTGTAGGGATGAAAGACCATGATGTATGGAACGCTGTATTCGGAACGCAGTCCATGGAAAGGTTCCCTTACCCTTCAGCCAAGCGATGGCTGTGGTGGAGTTGGACTCGAACCAGATAGTTTATTCATTTCAATCTTTACTCTTTCTTTATTATAAATATTAGATATAAACCCTAATAATATGATGATTCATTCTCTTCAATTCATAATTCTAAAAAAAAAAGATTTTAAGTTCTTCTTGAGTCTAGGTCCGAATCGGATTAGAGTCTGTCATATCCAATATTTAGAAAGCATAGACACGATCCAAAATGCTTGAATCACTTAATGTACTTTGACAATAGTGTATTGCCTTTTAATGACAATCCAATGATCAAATCTAAATCTGATTCTCCAAGTGAGAATCACTAAACCAAAATTCCAAGAATGAATATCTTGGTAAACAATGTTTGCACCTAAACTTCGAACTTTTTTCACGTCATTCATGCACCATTCACGTGTTGTTGTGTCATTCCGTTATATCGGATTGTCTTACATGATGGTCACATGACCAGTGGACTCTAGCCACCTTTCTGGATGGGTCAACTGATACTCCAATTCCATGATGGTCACATGACCAGTGGGACTCTAGCCACCTTTTAATGCACCATGACAGGCCGGACAAATGTCTGCGCATTTCATGTAACAGGCTTGTATGGTCGAACCGGAGAGACCCGAATTCTCCACAGTCCACAGTACTCCTCTGACCCTCGGGACCAACAAGGGGTAGTACAGGTCCAATGAAAGAGACTGGCTGGCATTTGATAACTATCAACTGTACTGCGATGGCATCTCTATTTAGGCTTGTAGGCTCCTGTTTCAACTTCGAGAACTACCTTTGGTGTGTCTGGAGATCGATCTCCTTATATGATCCCTTTGTATACTTGAAGTCCACCCCTCTCGAGGGGCTTCTTGTTGGGAAGGCCATCGCTTCGGCCTAGGCCTACATCCACGGGACAAAAAATAGAGAATCCACTTTGATAGTTGAGATACATTAAGAGACTCACAAACTCTCCATGGAGTTACCCTCTCTTAGAACTTCTCAACCTTCCCTTAGGATCTCTACATTGTATGCATAGCCTTGTCTTGCCATGAAATCCTATAAGATATTTATAGAGATAAATAACTTCTTCTCCAAGTAATCTCTCAATTAACAAACAAATATTGTTTCCATTAATTATCAGATATTCACTTTCCTAATTAACAAACAAATATTGTTCTCATTAATTAGGAGATATTCACTCTCTTAATTAACAAACAAATATTGTTTCCTATTTTAGGATATTCACTTTAAATATTAATTAAGATCAAATCTTAAATAATATTCTACTCATTAGGTGCTCAACCTAATATGGTTTCATCATGGCTATCCGATGTAATACACCGGATCGAGACATAATTTCAACATTTCTTTGTATCTGAGGGGTTTCACCATAGAAGAGTACTTTTTGAATTTGGGATTTTGGAGGGGGGGGGGGGGTGGTTCAGTCATCCATATACTTTGAGGATTTTCGCCGTAAGACAATTATCAACATATCTTGAGGGTCTATGTTTTGAGGGATTATCTGTCTGTGTTTGAAAACTCTCTGGTCCTAGAACTCTTTTGGAAGGCTCTGGAACTTTTTCTTATGATATATCGAGTCCTTGTCTGTCCAGTTTTACATATCCGGTGGCTCTATTTGTGCTCCTCAATTATTTAAATATGTGATCATAAATGGATTGTGATTTAAAAGATCCATTTAAAATATACATGATCTGTACCCCCCCCTTCACCACCTTCGTATCCACCTTTGCTGCCACTCCCCTCGTCTCCATCATCCCTGACAACCTTGACCTCACCAAGGTGCCATCGGCAAGGTCAGCATCGCCTCCGTCTCCGTCTCCATCTCCGTCTCCGGCTCCATCTTCTCCCACCTATACTTATCAGGATTGTCCTTACGTCATCCATTGAACCCGATGAGTGCCATCGTCTTCACCTTGGGGAGCTTGGGGTGATCATTCAATTTCCATTAAAACCATAGTTACCCATCGCTCTAAACCAGCGCAACGTTAAATGAATTAAAAGATCTAATCAACATTGAGATCCTTAGCACAAGACAAGTCTAAAAAAACCCCAAAATATTATTGATAAAATTATGTTGCCTTGAATTACAAGTCTCGTATTTAAACTAATTACACAGAATTAAAAATTAATAAAAATAGTAAAATCTGAAAATTAGTATTCATGATTCTATGAGATATTAGATGATCATAAAAATTGATAGAGATAAATTCTGATTTATTAGGAGAAAAAAATCACTAATCCGGAAGATTGTAAGCGTGACCCTTGATTTTTACCAGCGGGTATTTTGTAATTTATTTAGTGAATTTATTAGGTGGTTTCATCTGCATCAAAATTTGTCCTACATCATAACACATTAAAAAAAAATCATGCTTAATATCACTATATATCAATAACCAACACAACAATGACGATCAAATGAAAACCAATATCATAAAACTCCAATCAGATCTACAATTTACCGGTCTATGACAGATCAAATCAACTAAAAACTGATTTTGCATAAACGTCAGTGATTCAGTGTATAAAAAAGGGTGGCGAGGGTTGAGAGTGATGCATGGCCAGTGATTATTGAATAAAAAAGGGGCCGGGCGGGAGGGGGTACAAATAAATTTCATAAGTTATTTAAATATATGAGACTTCTGAATTACATACATAAGGGGCATGCTTATGGATTAGAGGGGTGCAAATCGAGTCACACTTAGTTATCTCGACAGCCTTCAAAGTATAGAGATTTTTTATTATTATTATTTTTTATTGTGAAAGTAGAACTATATTATTAATATAGTATAGAATATAAAGTATAGAGTTCGGGGAGTTATATACCCACCCCATGCAGCGAGAAAACCACCCCCGTGATTAATCGTTTTTATGCACCCGAAATCAAAGGAAAACCACCCATATCGACCACACCCCATTTTGAACCAAACCCACCCCATGCATTGTTTCGACAAACGTAGTGTCGACCAATTCCACGTACGTCGACACTTCTAGTGTCGAACTTAAGGGTTACACAAATGTTTTTTTTCTGTTATAATATCGACACATGTATTGTCGATTTGTGTTAAATATGTCGCCAACCAGAGTGTCGATATTAACAGATTATTGAAAAATATGTGTTCGACAAAACAACTGTCGACAGGATTATCATCTCTTGACAATGGGGGTGTCGACAAAATATAAATATGTCAACATCTGGTATGTCGAGCCTTACAGAAAATCACAATCACCAATCCCTTCTCCTCCTCCTTCCAATCTCCTTCACCTCCACCAACAGCAACATTGAAGAATGGTGTCTCCTTTGCAACAAGGTCCTCGTTTTCAACTGCACCTCCTTCGGCCCCTCATTTCTCCCCTTCCCTCCACCCTTTGCTCCTCCTCCTCCTCCAGCTGCACTACCCACTCCCTCCTCCTTGACCCCACCATCCTCTACCTCTCTCCCCTTGACATCTCCTCTCTAACACCTTTTGCTCCTCCGCCTCCCCCTCCCCGACAACACCCTTCTCCAATCCGGCGGCTTCTCCTTCGACGACTGCCTCCTCCGCCCCTGTCCCCCTCCTCTCCCTCCTCCTCGGAACAAAGGATGGTGACCGATGGGCGTCGTGGACGGCGATCGGAAGGGCAAACAAAAAGAGATGGGTTGAAGAGAGAAAAATGAGTTGGGGTGGTTTTACATCAGTCACACATTAATATTTATTAGGGGGTGGTTTTATAGGTTTCAAAAAATATGTTGGGTGGTTTTCTATTAAATGGGGGTTTAAATAACGGTCCCCATAGAGTTCTTGGAAATGATTTCTCGATTGGCTGATGCTTCATATAGATGGGCTTAGATTTGGACATCCACGATTTAATTAATTAATGGGTCACAAGTCTATGGTAAGCCACGCCCGACTATTATGATTTTTGTTACATAGGATTAATCAAGTTCAAAATTTAGCTATAGACCTATAGTTTGAGCTTAGGGATATAAATTCACATTTGTTCCGCATATAAAGCTTAAAAAAGTGTGCTTTATCAACGTTTCATCTCTAATAAGAGAGTTTCCACTGACGTTCTCAATTCTCAACCACCACCCACCAATTGATGTAACCATGTTTATTAGTTTTTGTCTAGTTCTTCCACTTGCACATATTTTTTTATTTGCCCCTAATCCTACGTTCATACATAATCTGACCAAATTAGCTAGTGAAAATTTGTTCTCTTATGTAAATTAATTAATTTTTAAGAAGCCCCTGTTTGCTCCAAATATTTAGTAATCTTCATTATATATGTCAGGTCCACGCACGCGCAGTCAACTAATTAATTAGGTGAGGCTGGCTTTTCTAACCACAGCAAGTCTTTATATACATGAACTTTTCTTTAGGTGGTTGTAGAGATGGTCTTCACGAACACCAGTTCTAGAAGCTACACGTCCACATCACCGTAATAAATTGTTGAAATATAATCAAATTTCAAGCAACTGCTCTGTCACATTTTTTTCCAGTACATCCACGACCGGCGCCAACATAAAAACCTCACAAAGTTGTCCCAAAAAAACATCAATTCAAATCACCTCTCCTTTCACATATTTGTCCCCAACAAAACAGAAACCCTAAAACCATGCATCATCACAAATCCATGTCGCCTTTCCTCCTCCTCATCGCGCTCTCCGTCGGCGTCCCTCGATGTCTCTCTAAAACCTCTGACCAGTACTCGATATGCGCTCCTTTTCCTTTCAGTTGCGGTGATTTCTCGATAAATTTGAGTTACCCATTCTCCATTGATGGAACCCATACCGGCTGCAGCCACCCTGGGTTCCACCTCTCATGCACCATGGACAACCTCACCCAGTTGATGATCTACAACACGAGCTATAGTGTCAAGTACGTCGACTATGTTAACCAAATCATGACCCTAGCCGACACGGCTTACATGAACAAAGACCACTGCCCTCTCCCAACTAGTAACACCTCTCTGGATTTTTCGCTTTTCGACTACACGGGCACCGATCGCAACGTCTCCTACTACTACTGCTCGAGCCAGGCTGTTGGGGTCTCTTCGTTGTATCAGCTCTCATGTGACGCGAGCACGGGGATGTATGACTATTATTTCACGGTGGGGGACAGGGTTGCTGAGTCTTGTACTGGTTTGGTTTATTTCGTTCCGATCTATGCATCGTTTATGGATAGCTTGAATGTCACGGATGCGGGGAAGGCCTTGATGAGTTTGAAGGAGGCCTTGAGAGAGGGCTTTGATGTGACTTGGAAGCCTGGGAAAGACTGGTGTGAAGGGTGTGTTGGTTCGGGGGGCCGGTGCGGGTACGATCCGAGCAAGCCTAATGATCCTCTCTGCTTTTACAGTGAGTGTCCTTTTCTTCTTCAATCTGATGTTTTATTTTGTTTTTGATGATTTTGATGTTGGTATGTGTGTTGGTTCGGGGGGCCGGTGCGGGTACGATCCGAGCAAGCCTAATGATCCTCTCTGCTTTTACAGTGAGTGTCCTTTTCTTCTTCAATCTGATGTTTTATTTTGTTTTTGATGATTTTGATGTTGGTATTTGATGGAGGTATCTAATTTTTAGGTTCTTTGTTTGGGTGATCATGATTGTTTCTTTTAGGCATATATTCTATTTAAATGGGGATGTTTGAATTAGCCCAGGGTGACTTGTTTATATACAACCCCATCTGAAGAAATTAGCAGACATCTTAGGTTGTAAGTTATAACAATCTGCTTTTTTGCTGTGAATGAGTTGGTATATACTGTGAGGTTTTTTTTTTGTATTGAAAAGGCCTTCAAAGAAGGCAATCAAAAGAGAATACTTACAAAAATAGGGAGACTGAACTAGTCGAACACATTGATGTAAACTCTGAACGTGGGGGGTTAGTGACTGGCAGAGATGGTTAGATAAGAAAAACATAAACCATTCTTCTTTCTATGTATTACGAGATCGTCGCGCAAGCACCTCCAGTATAGTGAGGAGTTGCTAGATTGATCTATGGCAAAGACAATTGGATTAGCTGAAGATCAAGGAAGATGAAATGGAAGCAACCAGGAAATTGTACATGCTATAAAGGTGTCTATGATTAGGATAGATTATCTAGATAGGGTTGAATTTTGAATATTTAGGATTTATTTTAGCTTTTAGATTTTTTTTTTTATTTAGGATTAGATTTGTTAAGAAATATTTGAATTTTTTATTCTTTAATGAATATGCTAATAAACATGTGGCACCATAGTTATAAAACGAATTTTTTGAACTAATAAATTTTTTTTTCACTATGTGAATTCAAAGATTTATCACAGAAGAAGACGGTAATCTTCTTCTTTTAAGGTCGGTTTGGAAACATAGATTGAAAAGTAGTTTTTGGAATAAACCTGCTTTTTAATATGATTTTAGACCTTTATTTTTTTGGGATTTTTTTTTAATTCAGGAATAAATATTTGAAAGGAGTTCAATTTTTTATAGAGAAAGTTGCTTTTCAATTTAAAAAATCAATTCCGATAAAAAAATCATTGAATTTAAAAAATTAATTCCGACAAATAAATCATTGTTTTTGAGCTTTTCAAAACATGGATTTCAAGAAAAAAATTAAAAAGAATCCGGTTTCCGATTCTACAAAAAACTGTCTCATTTAACTACACGATTTTAGTTTTTCAATATTTCAAATAACAGAATCCGTTCTTAAACGAACCTAAGTCCCCGTTTGGATAGCGGAATTGAGTTATTCTGGATAGATAACTATGCCAGTATAGATAACAAATATATAAGAATAAAAGATTTTCTGTTTGGTTGTATTTTTTTTATTCTCATTGAAAAACGTAAGAATAAAGGTTGAGTTGTTTGTTTGATAAATAATAAAATATAAATAAAGTGTAAAAAGTTGATTTGACATTTGATGTATAAGAGGTGTTGATAGGTGATTTGATGTGATGATGTGTAAAAAGTTGATTTGACATGTGGGCCCATGGGAATAGATAAGGTGAGTATAGCTTATTCTAGGGGTTGCTTAGAATTGTTATACTCTCTTATACTCGTTTAAACTGGCTTAGTAATACCAAGTTATACTCTACAAACAAACAATCATTTTTCTTATCCATTCTTATACCACCCTTATACTACCATTATTCTCACCTATTCCGCATCCCAAACGGTGCCTAATAAGAGAATAATGAAGATTTTCTTTCATTTTCCCACCGTTGTTGCATCAGCATACTACAAAGAAAGCTGCCAGAGAGGCCACGTGGTTGCCGATGAGGTGCCATATATAGGCCATAATCATTTAAGTGATGATATCAATGTCACATCAATCACATCCCATTAGTTGTTATTAATTAACCTATTGTTTTCAATTTTTCTGTTTAGTTGTATTTTTTTTATTCTCATAAGAAAACGTAAGAATAAATGTTGAGTTGTTTGATTGATGAAGAATAAAATATAAAAAAGTGTAAAAAAATTGATTTGATATGTGGGCCCTTTTGATGTATAAGAGTTGTTAATATGTGATTTGATGTGATAAGATATAAAAAGTTGATTTGACATGTGGGCCCATGAGAATAGATAAAATGAGTATAGCTTATCTTAGAGGTTACTTAAAATTGTTATACTCTCTTATACTCGTTTAAATTAGCTTGATAATACCGAGTTATACTCTGCAAACAAACAATTATTTTCCTTATCCATTCTTATACCACTCTTATACTACCATTATACCCGCCTATTCCGCTTCCCAAACGGGGGCTAAAGGTGTTTGTTATACTTTGATCTCGATCCCAACACTGATTGCGAACAGGTCACGAGAAGGGGTTAGGCTAGCAGACGGGGTCGTGAGAGGGGGTTAGGCTCGCAGATGGGTAGCGAGAAGGGGGTTGGGGCTTACGAATGGGACGCGGGAGACGGTTGGAAGAGGTCGAGGGGGCACGATCAGCGTTGGAGTCGAGATCGACGCAATAGGAGGTTGGTGGAGGTGGTCTCACAACTTGTTGAATTGTTTGAGGGAGAAAGAAAGAAAGAAGTTGGGGGAGATAGAGAGGCAAATGATGTTACTTAAAAGTAAAAGAGGTATAAAAAAAATAGAATAGATGAAAATTGGATGGATCGACATAAACAAAATATCACCACTTACTTAGGAACCTAAAAAAAAAAAGTCAAGAGATCTATTATTATTACAGAGATGTTCTCAGAACATCTAATTAATTAATATATCAATGCCCTACACTAACTAATTAGAATCTTATAAAAAAGTTATAAAATTATGTCATACACTACGATAGAATCTTGTGCACTATGACAGGATGATATATATATACTGCATTAACATAGCGTAGTGTATATATACTGTATTAACATAGCGTGCGGAGCTTAAAACTGACTCAATGTATCAATGCCCTACACTAACTAATTAGAATTTGGATGGACCCAGTGGGCCGGCTGCAATTTCGTTGCATTGACTAGTAGGTCAATGATTCCATGTCATCATCCCCTCCCATGGCCCTTCTGTCCATCCCCATCTCCACCACCCTCATATTCTTCTTCTTCTTCACCTCCTCCATCACCCATGCTCGCTTTCCTCTTCCAACTGCTCCACCCCCTCCATAACATTCATTGATGTCTTCCAAATCCAACCCAGTCCTCTCTCTTGCCTGCAAAACTCGTATGTCATCCCAGATGATCTCTTCTTTAAGAAAAACAGATTGGCACTCCTATTGTTCGGAGGCTGTGATGTCGCCGGCGTTAAGAGACCATGTGAATTTGTCTTTTATATTTGTTCCAGTTTTTTATAATTTTTTACTTATCACCTGTTGTTGTTATTTTTTAATGTGCACGTATATGAAATATTGATATCGCTTAATTCATTTTATTTAAAGTTCGTAATATAATGTATGATTTTATTTTATTTTAAGTGATGTGATATTTATTAAATAAATTACACTATTCGTTGGGTACGAATAATTATGTTGAATTTGAATATTTGAGTTTTTTTATTTTTTGTATTTGAATGACATATTTTTATATAATGATTTTTATCTTGATTACATTGGATAAACTTGTGTTTGAATTTGTTATTTTAAAAATAAAAAATTAGTCTTTAAAAGTTGATGAAAGTCAATAGGGTCTAGTTTGGCATGGGGATAAGGGGTTGGGATAAGAAAAAAAAATTGGGTTAAATCACTTTTTATCCCATATGGCATAAATAAAAGGGATAAAGCATGAACAATTAATTGTCCACATTTTGAGATAAAATATATGGATAGTTTATTCTATGTAAAAGGTGGAATAGACTTTGTCCCAATTTTTTATCTCTATTTTGTAAAATTGGGATAACATTTATGACTACCCTTAAAAAAAAATGTGTTCCACCAAACAATATTAATACCTCATTAATAAGAAGGGAAGATTTAGTATTTTTTTAAATAAAGTAAAAGTTATCTCATATTTGATCCAAATGCAAGATTGAGGATAAGAACACAAAAAAATGAGGATAATAAAAGGCATTACCAAATGCAAACCTGGATAAAAAATATTGATTTTTTATCCCCATAAATTAAGCTAACTTATCCCAAAAATTTATCATTTTACCAAACTAGGCCTAGAAGTTCATCTGTAAAAGTTTGTTAAACTCTATAAGAGTCAATAGAAAATTATCAGTGAAAGTCTACAAAATCAATAAAAGTTTTTGAGATTCAATCTGTAAAAATCTGTGAAAATTAAATCTATGAAAGTCTGTGAAAGTTTACAAAAATTCATCACTCAAATAGTGTTCACAGAAATCCATCAAAGTTTAAATCAACCCCCCCCCCCCCCCACCCCACCCCATAGAGCATTTTCATGATTTTTATAGGAAAATTTGGGGTCTATATATATTTTTTTTCTCTCTCTCCTTAAATACAACATCCATATTTAGAAAAGATTGAAAAATTATTTGACATGTGAGTCTAAATTAATTTATAAGATGTGATGAGAGATGATCCGATATGACAGTTCTTTTATATCATGGAATAAATTGGGTGGAATAACACGATTTCAGATAGACCTAAAATATGAATATCATCTTATTCTCACATATTTTAATATAGTTAAACACATATATTCTTTACAAACAAATAGATTTTTAAAGCTTATTCACCCTTATTTCATCCTATTACACATCTACTCTTCTACCAATAGGTTAGAACTCTCTCATATATTTTGAACTATAATTTCCAACATATATTGTGTGACTAATATAAATGACTTTGCACCTTTCAGAAGTAAGCACACGACCACAAGGAAGATTGCTATAGGTATTTCACTTTGCTTGCCTAGATCAATGTTATCATTGATTTTTTTTAGTTTACAATTTCCTTTGGAGAGTTATTTGTTGCTTAATTCATAAAGTCAATAGATCAATGTGGTCTTAGAAACCAAATCATTATATATAATTGCTCACGATTTGTTATTTTATTCTCTTCATAATAACTTGCAGGAACCTCCATGGCTGCAACTATTATTATCTTACTAGTTGCATTCATGATCTTTCTCAAACTGAGAGACTCACGTGTCTTCAATATTTTCTACAAAGGGAGGAGCAAAGCTGATAGTATTGATGTGGAAAAATTTATGAAGGATTATCGTTCAATGCTTCCAACAAAATTCTCATACCTAGAGTTAAAAAAATTTACAAATGGCTTCCGGGATAAATTAGGCCAAGGAGGTTATGGGAGTGTTTATAAAGGAAAACTAGCGAATGGTCACCCCATTGCCGAAAAATCTTAGAGAAGACCAAGGACAATGGCCAAGATTTCATCAATGAAGTTGCAACCATTGGTAGAATCCACCATTTCAACATTATAAGGTTGCTTGGCTTCTGTTGCGAAGGGTCAAGAAGAGCTCTAATATATGAATATATGCCAAATGGGTCTCTTGGAGACTTGATCTCTAACGAAGAGGCAAGACGTAGTCTAGACAGAGAGAAATTGCTTGAGATTGCAATAGGTATCGCGAATGGCATCCAATATATGCACAATGGTTGTGACACACGTATTTTACACTTAGATATTAAACCCCAGAATGTCTTGTTAGATCATGATTATCATCCAAAGATATCTGATTTTGGACTAGCAAAGTTGTACTCTCGAATGAACAGTGTTGTCTCCTTGACATGCGCTCGAGGGACGATAGGCTATATAGCTCCAGAAGTTTTTATGAGGAGCGTTGGTGGTGTTACACATAAATCTGATGTCTATAGCTACGGAATGTTGTTACTGGACATGATCGTAGGAAGAAAGAATGAAGAATTTGAAGATGAGAGGTCTAGTTTGTCATACTCTCCAGATTGGATTTACACCAAACTTGATCAATGGAGTCATATCGCGGTTGTGGACGATGAAGGGTTGTGCATTGTTAGGAAGATGGTACTGGTGGGTTTGTGGTGCATACAGATAAGTCCCTCTGATCGGCCTTCAATAAATAGAGTTTTGGAGTTGCTGGAGGGAAGTCATGAAGGCATTGAAATTCCACCAAAGCCATTCTTTCCTTCCTCCACAGTAGAACCATTTGAGCTACAAGGTTCTTCTGAGACACTGTAAAAGATACCACATCTCTAACCTTTGTGAGAATGTGATCTATGTGAAGTTTTTTTTAGTTACTATGTGCAATAAAAAGATCTGTTATATGGTGCTGTATTTTGTAAAGATTTGCAAGGATTTGCATTGATACTCGAAATTAAACGAACATGTTTGATATTGAGTTTGAAATTCAAAAAGATTATAGGAAACATGTGTCATACAATTTAATTTGATGAATGGTTATGCGCATCTATCCATGCCCAATAAACCTTAGTCCCCCAACCACAAACAGCCCCCATCCTATTTAAAAATAATGTTGTTATACTCAACATAGCACTCTGCACTAATTGTAACAAGCTATATATACTGTTAAAAATTTGATTACACATTAATTGAATTTATACAGTTCATTAGTATATATGTTATTTTTTATAAAAATACATACCATAT
Organism: Acorus calamus; assembly: GCA_030737845.1. Lineage (NCBI taxonomy): Eukaryota > Viridiplantae > Streptophyta > Magnoliopsida > Acorales > Acoraceae > Acorus > Acorus calamus. The sequence goes on along the minus strand of CM060869.1, from coordinate 5,301,294 downwards.
TAAATGTGATATATTATTTTAAAAAAGGTGTGAAATGCATAGGGCTGAAAATGGGATTGAATCTAATATTTTCCTTTAAAATGAGTTTTATTACACACGTGCTTTTTTCAATTCAATTCCAGTCCCATATATATACATCGATAGCATCGTACATTTATGTTGACAAGATATATGTGCTGCTAGATATTTTAATATTTTCACTAAATGTATCCATACAATTTATAAGAGTATATATTTTATTTTAAATATATATATATATATATATATATATATGTATATATACTATTTTAAAAAAATTAAAACATGTTAAATTGTAAGTAACATTTTCCTTCACGGGCCGGCACATTAACTTACATTTACCTTAACTATTAGTGGCCAAAAGATGCACATGAAATCTTTTGATGCATTATTAAACTCACTTGATACTTCGGACGTGGCACATCCAATATATCACGATTTATCTTGTGAAGTTTTAGTTCCCATTTGAATGCGAGCAAGGCAATTGTCTAGAGACTCTACTTAGAGAGTGCCCCCAAGAACTATACGCTTAAGGGAATTAAAAAAATATATATAAAGCCACTTTTCCTTTGGTGAATTATTATATTTCTCTTAACACACTTTTTCTCCCAACATCAAGCCTAAAATGTTCCCCTCCTCAAATCTCTTCAACAATTATGACAATACCACCCTCACCCTTTCTCTAGGTATTTCAATTTCAATGAGATATCAACATCTATCTCCACGTATATCTCTCCCTTCATCCCGTTAGTTAAATTAAATAATGCTCAAACCTTCTTTTGATATTTATAAGATTTTTATAACTTTTCATTCCATTAAAAATTTAACACTTTTTGTTCCTTTTAGGTTTTTAAATTTTTATAATATATCACGTATCTAATTTGTAATGTTTTTAGATTTTCATAAAATGATATATAAAATTTAATCAAAAGTTAGAATTTTTATGATTATACAAGGGGTCCCCACTTTAAAAATTCTCCTACAATCCAATAAAAAAATCAATTGTCAGGGTCGACCTTGATAGATAATTAAGTTATTTTGAAGTTTTTTACTATTCTAATATATATAAGGAATAAGTCATTTTTTTGTTTGATTTTTTTTTTTTAGTTATTCTCATTGGGAAACATAATAATAAAGTTTTATTGTTTGGTTGATAAATGTAGACTCCAATGACGCTGTTGATTCTTCAAGAAGAATGCCAGGGGGTTGGGCTTCAATAATCTGTTGATTTCGGATGAAATACCAGAGAATTGGGAGGTCTATGCAATTGTTAATACTCCTAACAAAATACAATAGATAAAATTTAATAACTTCAATAATCAATAACCTCCTTGTCAATTAGTTTACACGTCTATTTATAGAGTGGAGAATCCCAACAAACTAGGATCTCAATTAATTATATAAATTTTAGACCTAACAAACAAATCTGCAAATAACCTAACTAATATTTAAATTTGAATTCAAATGTATGATTGAAATTCAGATCTAAATATAGTAACTAAATAAATGAGATAAATCCTAACAAATCCTAAAAACTGCCTAAAATAGCAAAATTAACTTTCAACCGTCGATTTGACCACCAAGACGATCTCAGAACGCTATGAAATTTGGCATAAAGGCGTAGCGATTACTCCTATAGGGCTCTTCGATACGAATGCGTAAACATATTATAATAGGGATCATAATCTACGGTTTGAAAGTTCTGACCATTTGAAGTTACAGCGCTCCAGAAAGATCACGATGTCTGCTGATCCATCTGATCTTGACCGTACATATAATGTGTGGCCATGATGTCTGTATCAATATGTATAAAATTCATTTCAACTGGAGAGAAGTGAACATGCATGTAAATGATATTGAGAGCTTTAATACACTCAATCTTAAAAACTGTTCAAAAAATCGGCTCGAAGTCATATGCACTCATTTAGAGATCACATGCACTAATAACATACATGAGAAAAAGTTATATATATATATATATATATATATATATATATATATATATATATACGTGATTACGTGCGGCGAACGGCAGGTGCGGCAGCGATCACGGGCCGTCGATCACGGGTCCATCGCATCGGACGGTCGGGTGCGATTCACGTCGACCGTTGAATGCGATGGACCCGCGATCGGACGGCCCACGTCGCGGCCGCACCTGCTGTTCGCCGCACCTAATCATTTTCATATATATATATATATATATATATATATATATATAGAGAGAGAGAGAGAGAGAGAGAGGAGTGATTAGGTGAGGTGTGCGGACGGGTGCGGTGTCGACCACGGGCCGTTGATCACAAGTCCATCACATCTAACGGTTGGGTGCGATTCACATCGACCGACGGATGCGATGGACCCGTGATCGGACGACCCATGTCACAACCGCATCCCCCCGCACGCCGCACCTTATCATTTCGGTATATATATATATATATATATATATATATATATATATATATATATATATATATAGGGGTGATTACGTGCGGCGAAAGCCGGGTGCGGCAGCGATCACGGGTCCATCACATCGGACGGTCGGGTGCGATTCACATCGACCGTCGGATGCGATGGACCGGTGATCGAACGGCCCATGTCGTGGCCGCACCCGCCGTTTGCCGCACCTAATCGCTCGCGCATATATATATATAGGTGCGGTAGCGATCGCGGGTCGTCGATCACGTGTCCATCGCATCCGACGGTCAGATGCGATTCACATCGACCGTCGGATGCGATGGACCCGTGATAGGACGGCCCGTGTCGCGGCCGCACCCACCGTTCGCCGCACCTAATCGTTTCAATATATATATATATATATATATATATATATATATATATATATATATATATATATATATATATATATATATATAGGGGACCTATTACGTGCGGCGTGTGGCGGGTGCGCCGTCGATGACGGGTCCATCGCATCGGACAGTCGGGTGCGATTCACGTCGACCGTTGGATGTGATGGACCCGCGATCGAACGGCCCACGTCGCGCCCGCACCCGCCGCTCGCCGCACCCGTATATATATATATATATATATATATATATATATATATATATATATATATATGAGTGATTAGGCGCGGCGTGCGGACGGGTGCGGCGTCGACCACGGGCCGTCGATCACGGGTCCATCGCATCCGACAGTCGGGTGCGATTCACATCGACCGTCGGATGCGATGGACCCGTGATCGGACGACCCGTGTCGCAGCCGCACCCGCCCGCACGCCGCAACTTATCATTTCGGTGTGTGTGTGTGTGTGTCTATATATATATGTGTGTGTGTGTGTGTGTGTGTGTGTGTGTGTATAGAGGGATGATTACGTGCGGCGAACGGCGGGTGCGGCGTCGATCACGGGTCCATCGCATCGGACGGTCGAGTGCGATTCACGTTGACCGTTGGATGCGATGGACCCGCGATCGAACGGCCCACGTCGCCGCCGCACCTGGCGTTCGCCGCACCTAATCGCTCGCGTATATATATATATATATATATATCAATATATATATATATATACAGTGAAGTGATTAGGTGCGGCGACGCCGCATGTAATCGGCCCTATATATATATATATATATATATATATATATATATATATATATATATATATATATATATTGAAACGATTAGGTGGGTGCGGCCGCGACGTGGGCCCTTCGCTCTTGGGTCCATCGCATCCGACGGTTGATGTGAATCGCACCCGACCGTCCGATGCGATGGACCCGTGATCGACGGCCCGTGATCGCTGCCGCACCCGCCGTTCGCCGCACCTAATCGGTTTCTATATATATATATATATATATATATATATATATATATATATATATATATATATATATATATATATATATATATATATATACCGTCGGATGCGATGCACCCGCGATCGAACGGCCCACGTCGCGCACGCACCTGCCGTTCGCCGCACGTATATATATTGCGGGTCCATCGCATCCAACGGTCGACGTGAATCGCACCCGACCGTCAAATGCGATGGACCCGTGATCGACGGCCCGTGATCGCGGCCGCACCGACCGCACGACCGCACCTAATCACGTCCCTATATATATATACCTGAGTGATAGCGTGCAGCGGGCCGCACTGTGCGGATACGACGTGCGTCGTCCGATCGCGGGTCTATCGCATCCAATGATCGATGTGAATCGGACCCGACCGTCTCATGCGATGGACCCGTGATCGACGGCCCGTGGTTGACGCCGCACGCGACCGCACGCCGCACCTAATCACTCCTATATATATATATATATATATATATATATATATATATATATATATATATATATATATATATATATATATATGTATATATATATAACCGATTAGGTGCGGCGAACGGTGGGTGCGGCAGCGATCACAGGTCGTCGATCACGGGTCCATCGCATCGGACGGTCGGGTGCGATTCACGTCGACCGTTGTATGCGATGGATCCGCGATCGAACGGCCAACTTCGCGGCGGCAACTGTCGTTCGCCGCACCTAATCGCGAGCATATATATATATATATATATTAAGATGATTTTAGACCTTGACTTTTTTATGATATTTTTTTTTAATTCAGGAATGAATATTTGAAAGGAGTTAGATGTTTGATAGAGAAAGTTATTTTTCAATTCAAAAAATCGATTCTGATAAAAAATAGTTGTTTTCGAGTTTTTTAAAACACGGATTTCGAGAGAAAAATTAAAAGGAATCCAGCTTTTGATTATGCAAAAAAATGTTCTGTTTGGCTGCACAATTTTAGCTTTTCAGCTTTTTAAAAAACAGAATCCATTTTAATCATGCAACCAAACAGACCCTAGTCATTCTACGAGAGAATCAAATCCATATATATATGCAGTTCATTGTGACACTTTTTGATGTTATTGATGGCAAAGGTTGTGATGTACATGGACCCCAACAGGAGAATTGGTGCCATTTATAACATTGGTTTATGGAAAGCGTTACAGTATTAAAAAATAAAAAAAAAATAAAAACATACTTTTTATAGTCTCCGTGTACAACTTTTTTGGAAGAATTGAAATTGTGTGTAATGAAACATGTTCTTTTATATATAAAAGAAAAAAAGAAGTATCTACACTCTAGTAGATTGCTTATATATCTTTTATTCCTTTACGTAAAAAAACCAAAGAAACACATGCTTCATATAACAAACCATACGCATAGAATTATATAAGACTGTATAATAACTCTCATTAAGATCATGTTTTGCGTGATGAAACATTCGGAAACCCAAAAATGAGTCTCCAAGTATAAAGGCCAAAAGGGTTTTGAGAGCTGTAAAGTGAAGATTTGCAGTCCCGTTGGAGTTTGTCAGCTTGCATAAAAATATGCAGGAAGGTTGGAGAAGCATGCCCAAATAAAAGGGTTTCTTCCATAAAAAGGTCATACATCCAAAGTGACTCCACAATATTGGAGTCTGAATCACTTTAGTGGTAAATACAAAAAATCTATTTACATGCCAATGAGATGACGTCATATACTTTCTATTCATAATGTCTTCATTTTAATTGAAATTTACATAAAAACGGTTGGGGATGTGAATTATGCAAATAAACACAGCGAATTATATGGATATTCACGCTTTTAAGAGGTTAATCATTGGAGTGTAACTTGCAATTGTGACACTTACGATTCTGTATAATTTTAAAGAGTCCTGATACACTCAATTCATTTTGTAGTTCAGTATTGTATATATTGCATTACGTGATAGTGTGTGAGATTAGTGTATGACGCAAAAATTTTATTATTTTTGTAACGTAAAAAAATATATTAATGTATTTCATTATATCTTTCATTTCATATAACTGTGTGTATTTCAATAGAGAAATGTATGATTTTTTTAAAAAAGAAAACCGGTGTTGACTACAATAGAGTTGCAATAAGACTGAACATGTCATTTTCTAATTTTAAATTAATGCCAAACTCAATATTGGACTCAACTGTGACAAGATCATAGAATCAAAATAAAACCGAACCAAATTGAAATTTCTTTTCAGTAGGATACTAAACTGATCTAAGTTCAATCGAATTCAACTAAATCTACAAAAATTAATTTAATATCATTTAAATTATATTTTACATTTTTACATAAAATACCTTGAATATCCCTTAACACCTTTTGTTTAAAAGACATTTAACTCATATTATTACAAATCTTGAATTTATCTTTTGTATTTAATAAAATGTTAGAATTTATATTCAGTGTGTTAAATTTTTCTTAATTTTTTTTACTTAAATTTTAAAACCAATGTTTTAAAATTGAATCATTGATTGAACTTGGAAAAAAAAATGGTTTAAGAGTCACCGGTTCAACCATCGAATTGATCAGATCTAAATCGTATCATTATTGATGCGTTTAAGGAAAAGTTCAATTGGTTGGGCTGGATAAGATTTTAAAACATCGTTTGAAAGTTTTAAATGTGAATATAGGTTTAATGACAAATTGGATATTTGAGAAATAAATTTCAATAAACAATTAAGATGAATGAAATAGAGGGTTGAATGGGTATTTTACAATCTAAAATAGTGATTTAAACATTCATATAATAAAATTTAAAGATCCACATTGGAGTTGATGGACCCTTCAAAACATCAAAATCTTCAAAATGAAAACCCTATTAGAGTTGAGGGGTCTTCAAATACCCAAAATCATCAATAAGAGTATTTAAAATGAAGATTCTCATTGAAGATACTCTTAGTATTATCTTTTGATTTTTTAAGTATTTATTTTATAAAAAATTGAAATACATACTCGTATAAATTGAACGCTTATATTTTTATGTTTTTCTTGATAATGTACATGTTGAATAAAATATACATTGTGCTATTTTGTTTTATATAATACATTAATAATGTGGTTAAAAAAAACTTTGACTATAAAAATATTATTATGTAGATTCTCCAGTGATATAATCATTCAAGATTCAGAGTCACAAGACAAGAATCAAGACAAATTAGGATCAAATACAACTGATCAAGTTGGGGCTCCAATGATCATCTTGCATTTCTTTTTTCTTTTTCTCCTGTTTTTTTTCCTTTCCATGCTCATTCCAATTAAGCTTTGCAGATTTTCCAAACACATCTGTCAAACTCTCACGTGGTAAACAGAGGATACGCAAATGTGGACCCCTCCATTCCAGTGCTCCAGCGTGTATTATATGTAATTCAAGCTTGGCTGACAGTACAACATACATACTGAAGTTCAAGTGTTATTTTCACATGAAAAGAACAAGATTCTTTTCACATGAAAAAAGCAAAGGATTTTAAAATCTAGGGCCAGATGGTTTCTCAGCCCGATTCTATCAGCTTTTTCTGGACTCTCATAAAAGAAGATCTCTATAATGCTGTGAAGCAATTCTTCAGGTCTAGACATATTCTTAAACAGATTAATCATTCTTTTATTGCCCTTATTCCAAAGTCTCATTCTGCTGACACTCTGGATGGTTATCGTCCAATATCTTTATGCAATACTTTGTACAAAATTACTACTAAGATTCTTGCTCAGCACCTTCAGAAGGTCCTTCCCACGCTTATCAGCCTCCACCAATCTGCCTTTATTAAGGGGAGAAATATCCATCACAATGTGTTGTTGGCTCATGAACTTGTCAAGTACCTCACCCATGCAGGAAGATCAAGAGCATGCATTAAAATTGATCTTCAGAAAGCCTTTGATAGTGTTCGGTGGTCTTATCTTCACCAAGTGCTAAAAGGCTTCCATTTCTCTGACAAATAGATTATGCTCTGTTTGGAATGCATCTCAACGGCCACATTCTCAGTTTTGTTAAATGGCTCCCCTGCTGGTTATTTCTCTTCTTCGTGTAGCCTAAGACAAGGGGACCCTCTATCCCCTCTTCTCTTTACTCTTGTTATGCAGTCTTTTTCTTCTGAGCTCAACAAAATGGTGGATGACAAAAGGATTGGGAAGTATATCAGTGGTCGTTTGAATATCTCCCATCTTTGCTTTGCGGATGATCTATTGGTGTTCTCTGATTCACAGCCTCGCACTGCTTCCAATATGAAGTCTTTCTTATCCTCCTTTGCAAGGTAGCCTGGTCTTGAGATAAATTCATCTAAAAGCCAAGTATTTCTTAGCTGCAACAGTCTTCATGCTTGCTTTGGCCTAATATTGGGGGTCCCTGAACGCTCTCTCCCGATAAAATATTTGGGACTTCCTTTGTCGACTGGCAATCTCACCCATTCTCTTTGTCTACCTCTTGTGGAAAAGGTCAAACAGAGGATTGGCTCTTGGACGAACAGGCTGATTTCCAGGGTTGGTCGGGTGGAACTCATCAGATCTGTACTTTCCTCTTTTTAGCTATACTAGTCGGCTTCCTTTAGCATCCCTAGAGCTACCCAGAAGGAAATCGACAAGCACATTCAAAATTTTCTATGGCATGACCAAAGTGGGTCTATAAAGGCTCACGCAGTAAGTTGGCATCAAGTTTGTAAGCCTCGGGATAGAGGGGGTTTAGGACTGCGAAGCACAAAGGTTTGGAACATGGCTGCAGTAGGGGTGAGATTTTGAAATCTAGTCACGCCGACATGTTCACTCTGGACAAAGTGGATGCATCACAGATACATACGGAACACTAATATCTGGGATTGCAAGCACTTCTTCATGGAAACAGATTCTTAAAGCCCGAAATTGGATTGCTCCTGCATTGAGATATCTCATCTTTGAAGGCAAGGATATCAATTTGTGGTTTGATCCATGGATTAATGGAAAAAGTCTAAAACATTGTTTGAATGGGGTCTTTGAATGGTGGGGCAATCCACTTGCTCTCAATCTTTCATCTTGGATCAGGGAGGGTACTTGGGTTAAACCTTCTTGTTCCCACCCAGACTTTGATGTTTTATGGACTAATATTAAGGGGATTGAGATAGGGGGAATTGGAAGTGACATCCTCATATGGTGTCAAGCAAAAAATGGGATTCTCAATCTTTCTGAGGCTTGGAAATTTCTTAGTGAGGATTCTTCTCCCCTTCTCCCATGGACAAATTGGATTTGGCAGCCCAAACAAACCTCTCGGTATTCATTCTGTACATGGCAAGCTTTCTTAAATAGACTTCCTCCTTTGGAATGTTTGGCTCGTAAAGGTCTGGTCACAAACAACTATTGCTTGCTCTGCTCTGTCAATGAAGTGGAAGAGATTAATCATATTTTTTGGAGGTGCTCTTACTCCAGGTTTTTGTGGTCTTGGCTTATGAGAGCAGTGTCGATCAAAACAGTCATTCCTCGAAGCATGGATGGACTCCCCTCTTGGCTAAATAATTGTTTTAAAGACCATGTTCTCAAGGTGATCATGCAGGTCATTCTATCGACCACTATATGGTTCATTTGGACTGAGCGAAACTCGCGTGTCTTCAAAACCAGATCAGTTCATAAACTCTCTATTCTTAGGAGAGTGAAGTTATCTATTGCACACAGGCTTCAATCAGTAAACTTAAGGGCGGTTTACTCACCCCAAATCCTAAAAATTAGGGAGAGTTTGAGCATCCACATTGATGAAGTCTACAAAGTCTCCACTCTTGTTCATTGGAAACCTCCACAAGGGGGCTGGCATAAACTGAATTCTAATGGCTCTTTGGGGGATGACCCGGGGGGGGGGGGTTCTGCAGCCTTATTCGCGATGACACTTCAGACTTTGTGTGTGGCATTGCTGGCCGGTTTCCCGTTTGCCATCCATCAACTTGCTTGAATTGCAAGGGATTGTTCATGGAGTTCAACTTGCTAAGGATTTGGGAGTACGAAGGCTTTGGATTGAATCTGATTCGATGACTGCTTTGGCGTGGCTCAATGGAAGAGGTACTATTCCATGGACAGCCATACGAATGCTCAGGAAAGTCCATTCACTTCTAAACTCTTTGGTTGATTGGAAATCCTCCCACATTCATAGAGAGGGCAATGCTCCTGCTGATATACTTGCTGCTCATAGATCAGCCATGGGGGAGGAAATTATACGTCCCAGTGACTTATGGATGGACATCCGTGAAGTTTTGGCACAGGACAAACTCCAGAAATGCATCCTAGAAGGGGATGCATGTCGATTTATTCGGCATTCCCTCCTTTCTAGGAGATAATCTCTCCAGTGTCTGTATTGGGGGTTTTTGGAAGTCACATGTTTTGTAACTATTTGGTTCTTTTTTTGGAATGAACGAGTCTCACTTTACCAATCAAAAAAAAAACTTTGTTAAAATACCCATCAAAAGATTTTAATATAAAAATACAGCAAAAATTTTAAGTCAGTACATGGTGTGTCCCTCATGGTCAGCTTTCATTAATAGTGGTTCTGGGACTCCCATCTTTGCACAGTCAAGTTGGTGTGTAATGACCCATATATATACCGTCATATTTGATTGAAAATTGTTCTTTAAATCTCACATTCAAAACTCGGTTTTCAAAAAATCATTGTTTTATACTTTTGATAGTTCTTCAATCTGTGGATATTTTTAGCATGAAGAAGCTAGACGTAGAGTTTGAAAAGTCAAACAATGTATTTGGATCCACCTTTTGGAATCTTCCGTTTGAAAAACGTAAAATCCATCCTAATCCAGGTCCATACGGGGCCTCAGTAGAATACATTTTTTACTTTTCACAATGTCTAGTTGCTAAGAGCATCACTGATGACCCTCCAAAATTTTTAAATTTACAAGGCATTTTGCCAAAACCACACTCCAAATAAACCTCCAAATATGGAGATTTGGATTTGGTACTCCAAATTTAGAGGTCACCTCCAAAACTTTTTTTACTTTTTAAATACCTACAATTTTCTCCGAACACTTTAAAAATTCATTTTATTTCGTTTTTCATTTTATATACAAATTACTTCAATGTTTTATATATTTGGATATGCTAATCCATTTTTAACAAAAATAATATGGGACGGGTTAAATATATCACCATATGTTTGATTATTCAAAATTATGTTGTTTTATTTAATTAAAAATTTATTAAATTAAAAATACCTCCGAAACCTTTAAATATTAAACTCGTTTTAAATGTCTCAACTAGAAATTTCAAATGGTATAATGTTTTATAAAAATGGATTAATATTAATAACATTTATTAATGAGTTTTGAAATAATATTATGTAGTTGTAAAAATAATATCAATGATAGGAAAAATAGAGGAGGTTGGTTGAAGTGTAACCCTTATAAAAAGAAATCTCCTCAAAAAATGAAAGTTTTATCATTCATACTTGGAGGCTTACATTAGGGATACTCTATGTAACCATGGCTGAGTTAAAAATACACGGACTTTTTTTAAAAAGGGTATTTTGATAATATATGATTTACTAGGGTATATTATAAAAATCCCCCAAAAAAAGGACAAAAAAGCTTGGCAAGGGCCAAGGGTGAAGAAATTAAAGGCTGGGCAGGCAGATATCTGGGGGCAGAATGTGGAATATCGGATTAATGACTTCGAACAATAAGGACAGTCTGTTTTCTGAGTGATTTGGAGGTTTCTCTGATCAACATAAAGCAAGGAATCTGGGCGTTGTTTCTGTGCTTCTTCTCCTTTGTTTTTACTTTTCATGCATGTTTTGTGTGGGAGATTGCATTTGTTGAAAAAATTTCTTTTAAAACAAAGGCAATGCCAAAACCTAGTAAAGCTACAGATTCAAACCAGTATGAAAACACAGTAAAAATATTCTGCAAACAATTAAGAGAGGATTAGAAAAACATATCAGTTTGGTGGAAGCGAGCAGAAACGCTCTGTCCTCGGTGAATAAGGGCCCCTCACGCACAGGGTTAAACGGCTCCTACCACTGAGAGATACGACCACCAGGGTTATGTCTCATCGGGGTGCGAGCTACGAGGAGACCACAGTGAACGGCCGCGATCCTTTCAAATACCCAGATCAAACAGGGAGAAGGAGGAAGGGTGTGAACCAGTTTTCTGTAATGGAAAAACCAGAACAGAAGAAGAACAGAAAAGAAGACTAGCTGTAGGTGGCTCTGGACTTGTGATTTTCGCTGATGAAGAATGAAGACTCATATGACTCCTTTATATAGGCACTCCAGCAACGTTTAAAACATTAAAACGAAAACCGACCGAATAAATGCGCACATTAAAATTATAAACGACCGAATAAATGCAATAATTACAATAATTATAATCGCATCCGTTGAGAGATATGTGCGTGGACGGTTTTGAAAATAATCATGTTGTTTGTTTTAGAAACAATTTTTGAATTTGAATTTGAAATTCAAAATTTTGGAGTGACAAAAAAAAAACTCACACGCACGTGGGCCAAGCCCGAGCCTGCAAAAGGGGCCCAGTTGGCCCGTGAAGAGGGATTTGCACCCCCCCCCTGCGCGCGCATGCGGGCGCGCCCATGTGTGGCCCGCAGCCCAGCCCGACCCGGCCCGCCTCGTGCGCAGGCGCGACGTGCGAGCGCACGCCCGGTTAACTAGTTTTTCCACCAGAAATCCAAGCCCACGGGTTAATGGGCTGGGCCTCGTGTGCGCGCGCGTAGGGGTGAGGCCCAACAAGTCTCAATAAAGGATGGTGTGTCCCAATGTATAAGGTGAAAGAAAAAGTGGATATAACCGATGTGGGACTAAATTGTTGGAAAGGGAAATGGGTATACCCAATTTTTGGTCAACCAAGGAATGGGCCATATAAATGGGCCCAATACTAACAATCCCCCCCTTGACAAAAAATTGTAGGATAAAGAAATATGAATATGATCTGAGCATCTTATACCATGTAATAGGTGAAGGTACCTTTTGGGTTTGAACATTCACTTAGTGTAAACTAGATCCAATTGAGAAGCCTGAATAGACCATGTCCTTGAATTCGACCCCTTTAGCCAGAATTCACTAGTCACACACACGGTACAGGATATGGGTCCTGTTCTGCGGGGTAGCACGTTACGGCCATGTGCTCGTATCCTTTCTTGAGTGCCTTAGAGACTTAGCCCAAATCTCAAAGAACGCGGCCCCACGTCCATGCACTCATATAGGTGAGTTCTCCAGGGTGCCTGTGCGGGTCACACCCTGTCCGAAAAGGACTTGAACCCATTAAGAGCGTAAGCTCAACCTACTTCCGCTACAGTATAGTACTGTTATCATAGGGATGAGTTAGAGGAGTTTTTCCTCTACAGTACTCACAAGTTTACCAATACAGCTTCGTTAACCCCTTGAAAACCATCTTCATGGGATCTCCAATCACAATGGTAGGGAGCCCGCTGCAGGTAATTATATAATGGGCTGAAGCCCCATCCCCCTCGATGTCTCATGGACTAGTCGTTTGACAAGTCCTTTTGTGAAATGATCTGCGAGATTTCTCTCGGATCTCACAAACTCTAGAGTAATTATCCCCTGAGAAATCAGGTGTCGAATCGATTTATATCGCAAGCGCAAGTGTCTAGACATTTTCTCATTATCATTATTTTGTAATGATTTTGCAATTACAACTTTGTTGTCACATCTTATGGAAATTGCTGGAATAGGCCTTCCCATCAATGGAATCTCACTCAACAGATTCCTTAGCCATTCTGCCTCTGAGGCTGCAATATCCAACGCAATAAGCTCTGATTCCATTGTGGAACGAGCGATCACTGTCTGTTTGACAGACCTCCATGCTATTGCTGCACCACCTATCAAAAACACAAAGCCACTGGTTGATTTAATATCAACTGAATCAGAGATCCAGTTGGCGTCAGTATAACCCTCAAGTACAGGGGGAAAACCAGTATAATGCAATGAAAGAGAAATAGATCCTCGCAGGTATCTAAATACACGTGTGAGTGCAGTCCAATGCTCTTTATTAGGGTTGCTTGTGTATCTACTCAGCCTACAAACAGCATATGCAATATCAGGACGAGTGCAATTCATTAGATACATTAAACTTCCAATCATTTGTGCATATAATTCCTGTCCAACAGGTTCTCCCAAATTCTTTTTCAATTTAATTGATGAATCATATGGTGTATGCACAGGTGAATACTCATACATTTTAAATTTCTTGAGTATCTTCTCAATGTAGTGTGATTGTGAAAGTGTAATGCCAGATGAAGTTTTGACTAACTTTATTCCCAAAATTACACTAGCATGACCAAGGTCTTTCATATCGAAATTTTTAGAAAGAAAATTTTTGGTTTCTCCAATAATGTCCTGATTAGTCCCAAAAATTAAAATGTCATCAACATATAGGCAAAGTATAACACAAGTATCAGATTTCACTTTCATATAAAGACATCTGTCATACTCATTATTTTTAAAACCAAAAGAAGAGATGACCCTATCAAATTTTTCATACCACTGTTTAGGAGCTTGTTTGAGTCCGTACAGTGATTTCACAAGTTTACACACTTTCTGTTCTTGTCCAGGAACCACAAATCCTTCAGGCTGGTCCATATAGATCTCCTCATCGAGATCTCCATGTAAAAATGCGGTTTTGACATCCATCTGATGGATTTCAAGACCATGAATTGATGCTAATGCGACCAGTATCCGAATAGTGGTAATTCTAGTGACAGGGGAATATGTATCAAAATAATCCACACCATGTTTTTGTTTAAAACCCTTTGCAACTAGCCTAGCCTTGTATTTTTCAATAGAGCCATCTGGACGAAATTTTCTTTTGAAGATCCATTTACACCCAATAGTTCTACTGCCTTGAGGGAGAGCAGTAAGAACCCAAGTATTATTGTGCAAAATGGAATCAAATTCACTATTAATTGCTTCTCTCCAAAAAGGTGCATCTGGAGATGACATAGCTTCATTGAAGGTTAAGGGATCATCTTCAATGAGAAAAGTGAGGAAGTCATCTCCAAATGTTTTTTCTATTCTAGGTCTCTTACTTCTTCTTAATTCAGGTTCATTCTCAAGAGATGGAACAATGAAAGAAGAAGAAGCCCCTAGATCAGCAGATGATTTAACTTCAGAAGCTTTAGAGATAGTGGTTTTCATGGGAAAAGTATCTTCAAAAAAGACAACATCTCTAGACTCAATAATCGAGTTGGTACTGATCTCAAGGATTCCAGATTGTATGACTAAAAACCTATATGCAGCACTATGATATGCATAGCCCACAAATGCACAGTCAACTGTTTTTGGTCCTAACTTCTTCCTTTTGGGAGGAGGAATACTCACTTTTGCCAAACATCCCCAGACTTTGATGCAATTAAGGTTGGGTTTCCTACCTTTCCATAGTTCATATGGGGTTTTATCACAATCTCTAAGGGGAACCCTATTGAGAATATGACAGGCAGAATAAATGGCCTCTCCCCAAAGATTTTCAGATAAACCAGAACTTGATAACATGGAATTAACCATGTCACACAAGGTCCGATTTTTTCGTTCTGCCACACCATTGGATTGGGGTGAATAGGGAGCGGTGGTCTGATGGATGATGCCACTATCTTCACACAATTTAGAAAATTCATTCGATGTATATTCACCTCCTCGATCAGACCTAATCACCTTGATTTTTCTATCTAATTGATTTTCTACTTCTGCCTTATAAATTTTGAAATACTCTAAAGCCTCATCTTTTGTACGCAACAGATACACATAGCAAAATTTTGAAAAATCATCAATAAATGTAATGAAGTATCTTTTTCCTCCTCGAGTAAGCATACCATTCATTTCACATATGTCACTATGTACTAAGCCTAACAGTTCAGAAATTCTATCAACAGATTTAAAAGGTTTTCTAGGCTGTTTCGCTTGCACACATGTATGACATTTAGAGGTTTCATTAAAATGAGATTTAGGAATCAAATCAAGAAACATCATTCTTTTTATGGTACTTACATTATATGTCCTAAACGGCATGCCACATATTATGAGATTCAACATTCAAAGCAGTAGTAGATAAAGATAAGACATTCAAACATAATTTTAATTTAAACAAACCATCACACACATAACCTTTTCCAACAAAGTTTTCAAATCTAGTGATTACAACTTTATTTGCTTCAAAAACGAGTTTATAACCTTGCTGTATCAACAGCGACCCACTAACTAAGTTTTTCTCAAATCAGGTACGTGTTGCACGTTTTGAAGTGATAGGACATTTCCGGACGTGAAGAGTAGATCAACACGTCCTTCTCCAACGATACGTGCAGCAGAGTTGTTACCCATTCTCACATATCCATCAATGGCCTGATAGGAAGTAAACAAGGATCTATCAGAACATAGGTGTATGTTTGCTCCTGTGTCTATCCACCAATCAGTGGAATGACAAGCTAAGTTTAACTCAGGATGTACAGTGACAAACCTAATTTGGGAGGAAGAGGGTGCAGGGTCATGGATCACCACATTCGCTTGGACTTTATTCTCTGAGTCCTTCTGGGTGGGCTGATTGCTTTTATTATTCAGATTTTGAGGAAGGGTCTTTCGTTTGTAGCAACTTCTTGCAATATGCCCTTTCTTCCCACACACGTAGCAACCAGCTTCATCATTGGTTTTCTTTTTAAACTGTGGCTTTACATGACCCTTAGCAGCCCCATTCTTTTTAAAAGGTTTGGACTTGGGTTTAAAACCTTCGGCTATGTGGGCTTTGGCTGAAAACTCTTTAGGAAGTTTAGACACCTTATCTTGAAGCCTATGCTCATCCTCTATCCTAATAGTGGTCAGAATATCATTCAAGACAGGTATACCTCTATGATGTTTAAGTTTGACAGCAAAATTGGACCAGGAGGGAGGCAATTTTTCAATAATAGAGTAGGCAAGAAAAGTGTCATCTAGAACCATCCCATATTTCCTAATCTCATGGATAATAGTTTTCAGGTCTACGATTTGTTTCATGATAGACAGATTATCAACCATGTTAAACTTTAAAAATTTTCCAACGGCATATTTTTCTAACCCGGCATCTTCAAGACTATATTTTTTCTCGAGTTCTGTCCATAGTTCGAAAGTGCCTTTTGTTGTACAAAAAATATCATACAACTCAGGGGTTAAGGCACTCAAGATTCGACCATGGCACAAGAAATCTTTTTCTTCCCAGGCACCGTCTGATTCAACAGTTTTTCCTTTCGGATCTGCTGTTTTATCAGTATCGGTATCCTTGGGACTGTCGGACTTAGTAAGGTCAATAGAAGTGGACTCTTTTTCAGAAAAGGACTTGGTTTCACCTAAAGCAGTTCTTAAAACAGAAATTAACCCTAGGGTGGTGAGCCAGTACCTACACTGCTGCTGCCACCTCTTAAAATTAGTACCATCAAACAAAGCCGGTTTTGCAGACAAATCCTCTACAAGTCCCATTTTTGAAAACAGCGGAATGAGGTTTGAAAAAAGGTTTAGGTTAAAAGCAAGCTTATTCACCGAGATTGTTGAAAAAATTCCTTTTAAAACAAGGGCAATGCCAAAACCTAGTAAAGCCACAGATTCAAATCAGTATGAAAACACAGCAAAAATATTCTGCAAACAATTAAGAGAGGATTAGAAAAACATATCAGTTTGGTGGAAGCGAGCACAGACGCTCTGTCCTCGGTGAATAAGGCCCCCTCACGCACAGGGTTAGACGGCTCCTACCACTGAGAGATACGACCACCAGGGTTATGTCTCCTCGGGGTGCGAGCTACGAGGAGACCACAGTGAACGGTTTTCTGTAATGAAAAAACCAGAACAGAAGAAGAACAGAAAAGAAGACTCGCTGTAGGTGGCTCTGGACTTGTGATTTTCGCTGATGAAGAATGAAGACTCATATGACTCCTTTATATAGGCACTCCAGCAACGTTTAAAACATTAAAACGAAAACCGACCAAATAAATGCAATAATTATAATCGCCCGTTGAGAGATATGTGCGTGGGCCAAGCCCAAGCCCGCGATAGGGGCCCAGTTGGCCCGTGAAGAGGGATTTGCACCCCCCCTGCGCGCACATGCGGGCGCGCCCATGTGTGGCCCGCAGCCCAGCCCGACCCGGCCCGCCTCGTGCGCTGGCGCGACGTGCGAGCGCGCACGCCCGGTTAACTAGTTTTTCCACCAGAAATCTAAGCCCACAGGTTAATGGGCTGGACCTCGTGTGCGCGCGCGTAGGGGTTTGGCCCAACAAGTCTCAATAATGGAATGGTGTGTCTCAATGTATAAGGTGAAAGAAAGAAGAGGATATAACCGATGTGGGACTAAATTGTTGGAAAGGAAAATGGGTGTACCCAATTTTTGGTCAACCAAGGAATGGGCCATTTACATGGGCCCAACACTAACAGCATTTGCATGCTTCATGCTTTTGTCATTATAGATTACAGTCACTGGTTACAGCTGACACTGCTCATGACAAGTGGGAATAATTTAGAGGGACGGTTTGAAATCATAGTTGTACATGTATATATATACCATCTGAGAGACTTTGATCATGTGAATAAAATTTGTCTTCATGTGAACCTTAAACATTGCATGATTGGTTGACATATTTAAATCCTGGTACGGAGGGTTCACACAAACAGATTAGACAAACCAATTCTGAAACGTTTTGATCGAGTTGCCAAAAGTTTGGCGAATTTAATTTGATTATCCAGACCAATTACAAAAGTACATGTCAGTTTTATCACTTTTTTGGTATATTATGAATGTTATCTTATCTCTCTTGTGATTAATCCATACCAGTCTGAATCAATAAATTAGTTAAGAGTAAGGGGTTTTTGTTTTTTTAGAAAAAAGGTTGGCATTCACTCTAATATTATACATTAGAGGGAATGCCAAAAAAGTAGCTGTAAAGGCACCGGCCACAAAAAAAGCATGCAAAAATAAAGCCCCCCCTGGAAAGACACTAGAGAATAAGAGAATGCTATCAACTGGTGCACCATGAGGAACCCCCAAACATTGCAAAGAAGGAACTACCCCAACACATTAAAACGCCCTCCTCTCAACACCACCCCACCTGCCCCCACATAAAAACATCTCCAATCTAAAATAAATCTCACCGCCCCCTTTCAGATATTCTCCACATAAGGAGGGCAGCCACAAAAGAACACCACAACATTTCTTGTTAGTCAAATTGACCATAGAATCGCCAGGATTTATGATTGTGAGACTTTCGCGGCCACTTCTGTCCCCCACGACTCGCAATCTTTTCCTCGCCTTTTGGAGCTCCTCCAACAAAGCAAAAGACTCGTCCATACCAGACATCCATACCAATTAAGAGTATGGTTACTATATCATTTTTCATTCTAAAATGACCCATGCATTCATATATAATTTTTTTATTTTTGAAATAAAAGTACGCACCCTGTTACAAATTCATTCAGAGGACAAAGGCATGTGCCCAAAGTATACAAAGATAAAAAAAATTATTTAGTATCCACACAATTCTCATGATAAATGTTTTCAATCCCCAACTTCAAATGTCTATTTCCTTATTAGTCCTAGTGTCAAATAATTTTATTACAGGAACTTAAAAATAAAAATCCATTTGATTTATTATTAGTGTCATAGAGTATACATGTAGCTAGAAAATTTTGTTACCCCCCATTTGGTAAACGGAATAGAAGAGTATAAGGGTAGTATTAGAGTAGTATAAGAATGGATATAGAAAATGGTTGTTTATTTGCAGAGTATAACTTGGTATTACTAAGCCAGTTTAAACGAGTATAAGAGAGTATAACAATTCTAAGTAACCCCTAGGATAAGCTATGCTCACTTTATCTATTCTCATGGGCTCACATGTCAAATCAACTTTTTACACCTTATCACATCAAATCACCTATCAACACCTCTTATACATCAAAGAACTCACATGTCAAATCAACTTTTTTACACTTTATTTATATTTTATTTTTTATCAACCAAACAACTCAACATTTATTCTTACATTTTCCAATAAGAATAAAAAAACACAACCAAACATAAAATCTCTTATTCTTTTAGATTTGTTATCTATACTGGCATAATTATCTATCCAGAATAACTCAATTCCGCTGTCCAAACGGAGACTTAAGAAATAAAAGGGATATTTTTGGGGGACCTTGATACACACAGTTTGTTTTATATCTCTGATTAGTGTCTAAAAGCAATTCCCTCAACCACCTATACACATTGTTATTCTATTTTACCTATAAACTATACTTTTATATCAATGTATATTTCAACATACAAGTGTATATTATAAAATAAAAAAAACGATGAGGGCTACATACAGAGCTACGCATATGCTCTGGCATACCATTTTCCATTTTTGGGGAGATCTACTTTCCAAAGCAGCTACATAATTTATTTTACAATTTAATTTGTAGTCTCCTGTCTCAATAGAAATTTTTTGTTTTACATTTTATAGAATGATTTCATACAATTTAAGAAAATACTACATACGTTTTTTTTCCATTTTCAGTCCACAGATATTTTGATTTTTTTTAAAAATAGTATAACTTATCTAATTAAGTACATATTTTATATAAAATAAAACATATGCTCCAATGAATTGCATAGATAAATTTATAAAAAAGATAAAAAAAAATTATAACAATTAATATGAATATATACAATGTTAATGAGGCATATGAGACTAAAATTACGATTGAAAAAAAAAACTTTATGTCCGTTTGGGAGTATGACATGGAACTCCGTGTTTCGTAACACGTGAATCATTGTTTCCACAGTATCTCTGTACCTGTACCGCGAATATATTTTACCTTCAAATGTTATTTTCTTCAAAGTGAACTCTGTTTTTTTTTATTGGCGAAATTAATTAGAGGTCCCTGGGAACACATGGGTAATAACAATAGGTCCCTTGACTTTTTCTTCTTTTTTTAGGTCCCTCAAGTACTAAATGTATTTTCTTTGGGTCCTTCCATCCAACCTCCATCCATTCAACCTATTTTTCTTCATCTTTTACCCCCAAGTTAACCTGAATTTCCAATTTCCCCCACCTCTCTCTTTCTCCCCCCAAAACTTCTTTCTCCCCAACCTCTCTTTTTCTTCCCCAAACAACTCAAGAAACTGTAAGACCACCTCCACGAGCCCCCATTGCGCCGATCTGGTCCCCAACAGAAACTGTAACAGGTATAAAAGTGTACATACCATTCAGAATAATGTACATAGTGTAACACACAAAACCTGTAACAGGTATAAGAGTGTACATATTGTTCATAACAGTGTACAACTCGTAACACACCGAACACAGAACCTGTAACAGGTATATGCGTGTATAAATTGAGAATAACAATGTACATCAAATTTCAGAACCTATAAAACACATTTCAAAAAGAAATTTCACTTCATAAATAGAAATCACATCAATTACATTTGTTGTTTATAAATTTTAGATTTTTCCTGGATTTTTTTAATCCGATCCTCACTCTCTCTAGCTCGATTGATGATTTTAACTGTGTATTCCTCTCGGAACCTTGTCATGTTTTTTTGTGCAAAATCCATGTTGGTTCCTTTGATGAGGTGCTCGGCGTATTTGAGCACAAACATACCGCAATCAACCCTACAAAAACCATAAACAAGTACCATATCACATACTTGGGGACACTAATCATGCAAATATATGATAAACACTTACCCATTGTTTGTTGTGGACATTGGTCATCTCTTACAAGTGGCCAGTCTTCAATATCGGAGATGAAACGAGTGAGTTTAAAATACATCTTTAGCCATTGAACCTACACATTACAATATCATAGTATCAGTGTGCACATAATTAATATTGTTATATAAATAAAATATAAGAGTGTACATAATGTATATTCCAGTGTACACTTACCACTCTGTCTGTCGTTTCTATAAACCCAGCAACAGTTCTCATCAAGTTAACAAGAGATGTTAACAAGATATGTTAGAATCACTGCCTTAGATCAAAATAGAATTATAATATCAATGTATAATAAAGGTGCACATTAGGAGGCATATCACTGTACACATAACAGTTTAATCATAAAAAACCAACATTTCATTGGCCTAACAATCAAACCTCCATAAACAAACCTACATGTACTCTAGTTTTAGATAACATTCCATAGTTACCTAGGGTGGAGATACACAATTAAAAGAATACATAAGGGTGTACATATAAGAACTAACAGTGCATAGTGGATGAGATATCTCATAAATCTCACATTTACCATTGCCAAACAAACATCCATAGAGCATAAACAAAAAAAACACTTCGAATAGGTATAAACACCTAGGCTAGGGGTACACAATCAGAAGACTAATTATGGTGTAAATAAGGATGTACATATGAAGAATACCAGTGTACAAAGACAGTGTAATTATAAACAATGTAACCAACATTTTTACAAAGGCCAATCAAACCTCCATAAACAAACCTACATGTACATTAGGTTTAGATAACATTCCATAGTAACCTAGGGTGAAGATAAGCAATCACAAGAATACATAAGGATGTACATATGAGAACTAACAATGCACAGTTGATGAAATATCTCATAAATCTCACATTTGCCATTGCCAAGGATGTACATATGAGAATTAACAATGCACAGTTGATGAAATATCTCATAAATCTCACATTTACCATTGCCAAATAAACATCCATAGGGCATAAACAACAAAACATTTTGAATAGGTTTACATAAACAAGGCATGGTCACCTGAGGCTAGGGCTACATAATCAAAAGAATAAATTAGGGCAGTAAACATAGATTTCATCGTCTTCGATTCAAAGGGAAGAAAAACCATGTACATATATGCATATAAAACTCTCTCGTACATACCTTCGGAGCCGTTGATGCTCTTCGGAGTGGAATCTGTAGCCATCAAGGCTCTTCGGAGCTGGATTTCACAAGGTCGACGATGAGAATGGGGGGATCGGAGGAGGTATTCATGTGGATGGGAGTTAGGGTTTGGGAGATGGTAGGGAAGGAAGAGGGACTGTTTTTTGGGGGAAAATATTTGGGTTTTGATGAGAGAGAGAGGGAGGAGAGAGGACTGAAGTAAATAAAGGGCATAACGGGGAGATCATGTCAAAAATGGGATGGCAGTTAGTGCCAGGGACCCAAAGAAAATACATCTAGTACTTGGGGGACCTAAAGAAAAAAAGAAAAAATCAAGGGACCTATTGTTATTATCCATGTGTCTCCAAAGACCTCTAATTAATTTCTCATTTTTTATTCGGATTGGGGGTTGCATTACGTCGAGTTTCGCCTACGCATAATCAACACACTGTGACGCGGCCCAAAACGGGACCATTAATGTGTTGTTAAAGAGTCCTTATTCTAACACGTGTAACATAACTCCACAATTGCAGTGACTATTAGGTCAATGATCCATCACATAAAGAAAGTACAACATAAAAACACAAGTAAACTTGATGTAATAATTAATGTTCTTGGCATGGCATCATCCCCTCCAGTGGCCCTTCCCTCCCACCACCCTCGCCGCCTCTGCCCAGACCTGCCCACCTCCAACATTGTGCAGGGACATCAGATACCCCTTCTGGCCAAACTCTTCAACCTTCTCTATCACCACCATGCAGCTACCCGGCTTTGGTCTGTCCTGTCAATTAGGTGACAAATACCCAATAATCCACCTCTCCAACGAAGATTACTACATCGATCGTCTCCGTTAATTATGACAGTCACACTGTCACCCTCGTCGACATCCATGTCTACAACCAAACATGTCCCCGACCACCCCACAACGACGACCCCCACAATCTCTTCAGCTACACCCCCAATAATCAGAACCTCACTTTCCTCTTTAACTGCTCCAAATCACCCAATAATGGCGTCCAATATTGATCGACACCTTTTTAACCATGTGTCTCATACAATTTTGATGAATGCACATCTATTCATGCCAATAAATTAACCTTAGTTCCCAAGCCACAAAGCCCCCATCACTCCATCAAATCAATATGAAAATAAAACCCGAATTGCCCTCGCACATATATAATGTATAATCAATATACAGGCCGGACCTTGAGAATTGAATTTCTTGAATGGGCCCTTGACAAAATTTTAAAGCTGGACTCCATACATGATTTCTTTATAAAAAAATCTAGATTATTTTAATCTTACACATCTATCTATATTACTAAATAAATGCACAATATTCTATAATAATTTAAATTAAAACATTATACAATATTATATGCACTTAATAAAACAAAAAAAAATTAAATTTTAAAAATTGAAATGTTTATTGAATTATGGTCGGAGATATTTAGGAAAAAGAAAAATGGTAGGGAATATCAAACATATTGAAAAAGTTGGATTAATTAAAGTAACATATCTCACCATTCATTTTATTAAAATCCACTAAATTGATGGTTCTTAGAGGCCTTCTTAGGTGGAGGCCCTAGGCAATAATTGTCTTGGTGGCCTTACCCAGGGCCGGCTCTGTCAATATACAAAACTCATGGTAATAACAGATTCTCTCCTCACTGAAATCCAGTTTATTTTTATTCTCATTCTCCACCTACAGAAACACTCATAAAATGTTGAATTGAATTTCTCTATTCGTGCATTCATTCATGAATATCCCATAATTGAATTTTTGAGATGGAGGATTTCTCTTTCTAAATCATAGTTAACAAACTAACCTAAATGTCTTTAAAAACATCCATAACAGCAAAGCAGACACCGACCAACGGCTTGGACCTAAATGTCTTTAAAAACATCCATACTGCTTGGACCAACAGCTACCTGTTCTTGTCCCCTCCAACTTCAAAATAACTAAATTTACCAACCTATCATAACTTTCCAGCTCATATCCCACCCTCTAAAATCATATATATATATATATATATGAAATTTATTACGTGCGGCGAACGGCGGGTGCGGCCGCGACGTGGGCCGTTCGATCGCGGGTCCATCGCATCCAACGGATATATATATATATGAGTGATTAGGTGCGGTGTACAGTTGAGTGCGGTTGCGACATGGGTCGTCCGATCACGGGTCCATCGCATCCGACGGTCGGTTGCGATTCACATCGACCGTCGGATGCAATGGACCCGTGATCGGACGACCCATGTCGCAACCGCACCCGACCGCACATCACACATAATCATTTCAATATATATATATATATATATATATATATATATATATATATATATATATATATAGATTTCCGATAATATGCGGTCGGTGCGGTCGTGCGGATTCGACGTGCGTCATCCGATCGCGGGTCCATCGCATCCAACGGTCGACGTGAATCGCACCCGACCGTCCGATGCGATGGACCCGTGATCGACAGCCCGTAAATCGCGACCGCACGACCGCATAATATCACGACTATATATATATATATATATATATATATATATATATATATACACACACTCGTGATTACCTACTGTCCTGTGATTTTTCCATTTCATGTGGTTTGTCGTCATCATAAAAACAAAAATATTGGAGATGAATTATATAAAATAATAATAATAAAAACAAAAATAAAAAATAAAGAAAAAAAACCATCACCACCAAAAGAGGGAGAAGAAAGTGCGACACCCAATTTTTTTATGAGAGTCACCCAATTGATATCTCAACCAAACATGGCCAGGAAAAGAAGAGCCATATTAAGGAGAGCATGGGACCTCTTACTGTCCCAACAATCCATCTCCAAAATTGACAAGGTGAGGAGACCATTCTTGATACTCCTCTCTTTCGTTTCCACAAGAAGAAGTTTTTTTTCTTTTTAAAAAAATGTGGGCATATTTATTTTAAAAGATCAAAACAAACAATATCTAAATGGAGACAGCAGATCCTCCTCAGCGGAGTGGTCGAGATACACCCTCCCCTAAGGAGAAGTCGAGAGTTCGAGTCCATGGGAGTAACAGGAAAAGAAGAAGAAAAAAGCAAAGAAAGTATAAGAACGTGGTAGTTGACATTGGTCGATAACAGAGTTGGTGATGATGCTTCTCCCTGTGGGTGTTCT
This sequence comes from Acorus calamus, assembly GCA_030737845.1. NCBI lineage: Eukaryota > Viridiplantae > Streptophyta > Magnoliopsida > Acorales > Acoraceae > Acorus > Acorus calamus. The sequence continues at coordinate 5,275,450 of CM060869.1, read as the reverse complement.
TGGTCGAGAATGACGATTAATTTGATGGAGGCTCGGTAGATGAGAGGTTCATCGAGAGGTTCTATGAGGAGATGATGTTGCAGAGACAAGGGTCTAGTTCATCAGTGGAAGCTGTGTGTGGTTGAATGTCCTTAGCTAGCATTGGTTGATTGTCTTGATTGTTAATTAGCTTCTTTTGGTTTTGCATTTTTTTTTTTTTTTTGGTGATGCATCTAAAATTATTACATCCCTCAGCATGTCACGAAAATCCTTGACAAGGATCTGCAAATTGAGCAAAGCTCGCTATTATTACGAAGAATTCGGTCTATTGCAGAGAGTCCGATTACCATTTGTGGAATTGAGCTTTCCATCTAATGATTGTCATTCCAAAAGACTCCAATTTATTTTTCAGCTCATTGTGACACTAGTAGATGTTATTCATAGGAGATGTTATTCATAGGAGAGCTGACACTCATCACTCAGTCCATTTTGCTGTTCGTTTTACAGTTTCATATCACTGTAATAACATTGTATATACTGTGTTATCATAATGTTCAATTATAGTATATGACATTAAAAAAATTTATCATTTTTTCAATGTGAAAAAAATTTATCATTTTTTCAATGTGAAAAAAATGTACTTCTAAAAAAGGATCTACTTCAGTTCATGAAACAACGTGAACGTGAACAAGAGAGTGATTTTCTAAAAAAGGATCAAGACATGGTGGACTGGAATTGGGGCTAGTGTACATGGACTGATGAACCCCAATGGCCCAATCATGAGATTGGTGTCATTTATAACATTTTTCTAAGACCGCTAATACATTGAGTCCATTTTACAGCTTCGTCTATAGTTTCATAAATATTGCATTATCATATTGGGGTTCTATCATACGTGTGTGGAGTAAGAAAAAATTATATTTCAATGCAAAAAAATATACTATTGCATCTCAATGTATATTTTATTTTTATAACAATTTATATTTCAATGAGAGAGTATATTTAAAAAAAAAACCCGTGTGAACTATCTCATGGAAAATGTTACGTACGGTATTATATAAAAAAAAATTTGAGGATATGTTGAATAGAAGTACATGACGCCATCTCATTGGCATATATAAATTTTTTGTGTTTTATCACATAGATGATTCGGACTAATTGTAGTCATTTTGGACTGACGGCCCTTTTATGAAATAAAATGTTAGCGAATGTTGCATATATATTCCTCTTATATTTAAATTTTATCAAAATAGCCCGGTTAAAACCCTATTCTGCAAAAAATACTCATGTTATTTCTTATGGAAAAATCCAACCCCCTGTAAATAGAATAGACTGAAATTCATATAACCCCCTGATTTTTCTTGAAATCCATATAACCACTTGAAAACCCCTAGTAATAACCCCTTGAATAAAATTTTCGTTGACAGATAATAAATATTTTGTGAATATTCTGTTTGGTTAACCCTGACAAAAAACACAATATACTAAATATCCCCTACAATGTATTAAAAATGTAAAATATACTATGAAAATGATGATTTTACCCCCTCTAAATAGATCATAAAACCCTATCGGGAGGGGTGAAATCATCATTTATAAAGGATTTTCTACATTTTTAACACATTGTAGGATTTTTTTTATATACAGTGTTTTTATCTAGGGTTAACCAATCAGAATATTCACAAAATCTTCATCATCTGTCAACAGAAATTTTATTTATGGGGTTATTTGGATTTACTAGATGTTTTCAGGGGCTTATATGGATTTCAAGAAAAGTCAAGGGGTTATATGGATTTCAATTAGTTTACAGGGGGTCATATGCATTTTTTTCTATTTTTCAATATCCTTATTGAGTAGTGAAGTAGGGAAGGAATAGAGAGGAATATGGGAAAATAATAAATTTGTTTGTTTAATTTGCGTAAATAATAGTGGGTTTATGCCAAATATATGAAAATAAACTAGTATTTGTATTCCAAGTCTCTTCTGGAATTATATTATTCAATCTAATCAATTTCATTGGTATAAATAGACCCCATTATCAAATCAAAAGTTACCACCTCTACAAATCAGGGAGCCCACATGTTAAATCACTTTTTCACCTTTTATAAATCATTATCCACACCTTATTCAGATTTTTCAACGAGAATAATTAAAAAAGAACCAAACAAAAAATCACTTATTATACAAATATAGTAATTTATTCCTAAAATAGTAATAAACCACATAATAGTTTGTGTCTCTATCCAAATGGCACATAAGTAAGTGCATCCATGCATTTGCGTTCATGTTCCATTTCCATTTAGTGTAGTTAAGTATCTCCGTTTTTGCATCATTAATGAGATATTGCTGAGATGTTTAAAATGTCCTCTTTTGCATCAAATAGTTTTCTTCAACCTCCCAAAAATCCACCATTGTTTTAGCCTCTCCATCTCTTTCAAACCTCTTTCTCTCTCTTTCACGTGTTCATCTCCCTTCTCCCTCATCTTTCAAACCCTTGATGAGGGCACCATCAACATGTTGGGATTATGTCTCGATCCAGTATATCACATCGGATGGCCATGATGAAGCCTTATTAGGTTGAACACCTAATAAGTAGAATATTATTTAAGTTTTGATCTTAATTAATATTTAAAGCGAATCTCCTAAAATATAAAACAATATTTGTTTGTTAATTAGGAGAATGAATATCTCTTAATTAATGGGAACAATATTTGTTTGTTAATTGGAGATTACTTGGAGAGGAAGTTATTTATTTCTATAAATATCTTCTAGGGTTTCATGGCAAAACTAGGCAATGTATACAATGTAGAGATCCTAAGGGAAGGTTGAGAGGGCTCTAAGAGAGAGTAACTCTATTAGAGAGTTTGTGAGTCTCTTAATGTATCTCAACTATCAAAGTGGATTATCTATTTTTGTCCCGTGGATATAGGCCTAGGCCGAACCACGTATATCTTGTCTTCTTCGTGTGATGTGATGTTTCATTCTTGTGTTCGATTTCGAGTTTGTTGGTGGCTTCTGCGATATCCTTCCCAACACAACATACCTCACAAGGGCCCTTTGACCAGCTCTTAAGTTTTTTTGTTTTGGTGGGTGAAAGGAGATCTAGGTTGAAAGAGGGGATCTAGGATTTCATTGTTGGGTTTTAGACGTGCATTTAAGTCAAGGGCACATTCATCATTTTATGTGTCCAACTAACCGATTTAATCATGCTTTAACCAGAGTCAAATATGACGTATGATGGAGAGGTATAAATGCACTCACTTATGCCCTGTTTGGCTACATGAATAAAGAGGGAATAAAGGGGAATAGGCTGATATAAGCCATTTAATGTTGTTTGGTTGGATGGTATAAGCTAGAATCTGGATGTCTGAATAATGAGGAATAGCAGAGAATAGTCATACCAACACCCCCTTGGTATAAGCAAAACCCCAGTGGAGAGTTGTATATGGCCCCCACCCGTCTTTTCCAAAAATTTTACACTTCTTGCTTCTGTCAACACTCAACAGCGATAACACATTCACAAACTTCTCCACAGCATCTCTCTGAGGAAAAAAAATTGCTAGGCACCTTCTTCTTCAACTTTCCTCAATTTTTTTTTTAAAGATTCTTCAAATTTTCTTATTATTATTGTTATTATTTTGAAAAGATTTTTCAACCATCTTCTTCACCTTCTTCAAAGTGGACCTAATATTACATTGTCATACATGATGTTCATCCGGATGGATAGCAAAATATGTGCACCTTTTTTTTTTAAATAATAAAATAACATTTTCACACATGCCAATAAAACTTTATCAACATTTAATTCTTTCTCAACCAAACACTACAACATTCATTATTACGTTTTTAAATAAGAATAACTGAAAACACAATCAAACAGAAAATCACTTATTCCACTGAAAAAGTTATTTATTCATGGAATAGATATAAACTCTAAAATAACTTATGTCTCTATCTAAACGGATACTTCAAAAATAATAAATGTTTTAACTTGAGTATTTTGATAAAATTTAAATATAACGTAGATACAAAAATAGTAATCACTACCCAATTTTATTACTTTTTCTTCATGTCTTATGCTCGTTTGCAGATTTCCCAAACGCAACTGTCAAGAATCTCACGTGGTAAACCGAGGACATGCAAATGTGGACCCCTCCATTCCAGTGTTCCAATGACCATGGGTGTATTGTAGTTCAATCTTGGCTGACAAAACAACATACACAGTGAAGTGCAACTCTTCTTTTCTCACCTGAAAAACATTCACATGAAAAAAAACTTCTTTTCACTTGAAAAAAAAAGTAATACAGTCACTTTTCTAACCAGAATTTCAATATGCACATTTTTTTTATTTTTCTAAAATTAGTAACGTCATCTATTAAACTATTTTATGAAAAATAAAAATATATAAATTCCAAAGAAATTTCATGAATTTATTTATAAAAAAATATGAAATATTTATATAGAGATATATATTTTATTAATGTGAATATATGATGATAACGAGATATACGAAACTAGAATTAGGGCTGGAAAAATTATGTTGTTTAACCATATTCTATTTAAAATCCAACATTGTCAAAATACCCCCGTTAAAATATAAAAAAACCCCTAAAAATTTAAAGTCAGTACATTGGTGTCCTTGTGGTAACTTTTGTTAATAGTCTTTGCACAGTTAAGTTGGTACAGGGGTGGAACTATGAATTAAAGCAAGGGAGGGCCAAAGAGCGAATGAGTAAGATAAAAATATAATAATTATAGATATATGATAAGTTAAGATGAAATCAAGTCAATTGGTGATCGATTCATATCAAAAGGTATTTTTTTACTTATTTTCTTGTATTTAATGATCTGAAATAATTTATATAAAATATATTGAAGTCTCATTATTCACATCTCAAAAGATAGAAAAAATGAAGCTCCATTTTTAAAAAAAAAAATAAATTTGAAGTAAATAACTGATCACAAAAACATATACACAATGATATCGTTTAACCCTAAATTTTGATAATAAATTTTAAAACCCAACTTCCAAAAAATCTAAAAAGACTCAATATATTAATGATGAAAAATCAAAATAAACAAAAAAAAATCATTAAAACATCCAAATATTTGATTTTCAACCCCTCAAAATCAAATACTAATATTCTAGTGAAAACAAAGCTTTTCACAATTTTTTGTATAAAAAAGGACCCATAATTCCATTTCTCAATAAGCTATAACACATCTAGTTCATTTGTATATTCGTAAACACTATTGCTGAAAACGTAAATAAAAAATATATATTTAATTACATGTGAGTATGCGCGTCATTTCTATAAGAAATTAATATACTTTGCTATATAAGTATTTATTTTAAAAAAATCAAATGTATGTATGCTAACCCATATGCATACGAGACTGCATGTAACATTTTTTAAATTCAAATCCACTCATATTTATTAGGATTTTTTTTTGCATATAACGCTAAAAAGATCTCATTTATCAAATAACTCCGGTTAATTACTATTTAAAGTTATACTCCTTTAAATTATTCATGAATGACATTTCAAAGGGTATTCTTGTAAAAAATAAAAAAATTCTATTATGTAAAAATATCCTTCAAAAGAGCATTTGGTTTAATTCAAACCTTTTGAGGGGGGGGTGCTGATGGAAATAGAATTTAAAAGGGGATACTTAATAATATAAAACCTTTGAGGGGTGTATATGCAAAATCCCTTTCATTTGAGGGGATATTTTGATAAAATTAGATAACTGTAAAGTTCCCATAAAAAAACAAGAACAAAAAAAGCTTGGAAAGGCTGAACAAATGCTGGGCAGACAGACATCCTGGGGCAGACAGTGATCTGTCATGCGCGTGAGGGAAGGAATCTCAGATTAATGACTGAGAACAAAAAGGACAATCTGTTTTTGAGTGATTTGTTTGTTTCTCTACTCAACATGGAGTAAGGAATCTGGGAGTTGTTTCTCGCTTCTTCTCCATTGTTTTGTTTTGTGTGGAAGATTGCATTTGCATGCTTCATTAAAGTCATTGGTTGCAGGTGTCACTGCTCATGACAAGTGGGAACAAGTTAAGTGGCAGGTTTGAAATCATAGTTGTAGATGTGTGTATGTATATACCATCTGTAAGACTTTGTTCATGTTTATGAAATTTATGTCTTCATGTGAACCTCAACATGTGTATCTATTACTTGTAGAATGATTGGTTAGAAATATTAAACTTAGGGCATGTATGAGAAAATGATTTGAGGGTGATTCTGTTTTTTAATTAAACAAAAAGTTCAAACGTGTATCGAATGGTTTTAGGAAGTTAACTTAATTAATAAATTACTTACAACTTTTAATACAAAAATGATGTTTTTTAAAAAGCATAGAAAATGTGTTTTTCATAAATCAAAGTCTATCTAAACCAAACATGAGAAATAGTTCAACTTAAATATTCACATAATAGGCAAACCAATTCCAAAAATGTCTTTATCCATTGACCAAAAGTTTGGCCAATTTGATTACCCAGACCCATCACAAAATATAAATCAGTTTATTACTATTTTTATATGAATGCTATCTCTCTTGTGATTTATCCATGCCAGTTTGAATCAACAAACTAGTTAATATTATGTTTATTAGATCATTTTCCATTGTAAAATGACCCATGCACATCGTATATAATTGGTAAAATATCAACAGAAATCTCTTCAAAATTAAAAATATCGAAATCAACCACTTTTTAAAATTATATAAGAAATTCTCGTTTTACAATTTTGAAAAATAAAAAGATTAACATATCCTTATGCAATATTTAAACTCTCACTAATCATATTTAAATTTTTTTGTAACCGTCATCTAATTGGAAAAATGATATTAATTTAAAAAATAATTTTTATTCGAGAGTGATTTTACATGTTATTAAATTTTTTAAATATGCTACCAAAAATGTTAAAATTGTCATTCATAAACTTACAAGATTTTTTTTTATTTTTCCTAACTTTTTAAAGTTTTTTTCAATTTTTTTATTATTTATATTTTATATATGCCTTGAATAAGGTTTTTTTATATAATACTTAACATATATAAGTGCCCCAAAAGACTTTACAAAAATTTAGAATATCTGTAAAATATTACTTTATAATAAAATATATTAGTTTTTTACAATTTAAATTTTAGTGGTGTATTTAGACATATAAAAAATAATAATAAACTTCGTGCACAAATAAAATGGGGAAAATGATGAAAAAAATCTCCTAAAAGTTAAAAATACCCAAAACAGCCTTTTTTAAAAACTATACATAAAAAAATCTCGTTTCACAATTTTATAAACACAAAAGACTAATTTATTCTTATATAATTAGATCATTAACATTTCCCTCTAATCCTTGTTTTCATATATTTACTACAAAATAATAATCTCTATATTTGACCCAGATCAATCCCTTAAAAGTTATGTTATTATATATCATATTGTGTGTTTCTTATACATATCTTACATGATGTTGTTTATTATTTTTCATTATGTATAAACATAATATGTGATTTAAATCTGTGTTGCACCCCAATGCAGTAGATGCTATCTTAATATTTTAAAACCTTATTACATTTTTTGCTTGGCTATTCACATATTTTAAGGGAATCATTAGTATATGTTCATTTTTTAATGAAACATTAACATTAAATAGAATTTATCATCAAAAACTCAAATTATATTATACATATATCACAAAATCCACATAATCACAAATAATCTAGAATAAAAAAAATTTACATAAGAATATGTGAATTGAAATACATTAACAAAATTAAGAGGATAAAATATTTTAACAAAATTAAGAGGTATGGAATATGTTAAGGAACTAATTACGGAAGGGTGGTTAGTCTTTTGTGTTTTCAAAATTATGAAATGAGACTTTTTTAAGTATAATTTTAAAAAGCGGTTGATTTTGGTATTTCTAACTTTTAAAAGATTTTTTTAGTCATTTTCCATTATTCTTTTATTAAATTTTTTAATTGGGGTGTTAAATAAGTAAATATATATGATGATGTTTAAATACTAGATAACATAGGGTTAACAGTAGGTCTGTCAACAGGTCGGGTCCAGACCCGACCCGACCCGACTCGGACCCGATTACACATGTAACATACCCAACCCAATTTAGACCCAACCCGGTGGACCCGAACATACAAACGTGTCGGGTCCGGGTCGACCCCGCCCCAACCCGTTGGACCGAGACCCGACTGTTTTATTAATATACACTCATATATTACAAGAATATTAGTATTAGTTGACCATAATTTTATTTCTTATTTATCAAGTTACAAATATAAGTGTTTATTGTTTACTTTGTGACACAACTAACTATGAGCTCTCCCTTTTAATTCATTGTTATATTGTTTAAACTTATGTTTACTTTGAATGTTATTTAGTAATTCATTCACTTCTTTTAAATTGTACAAAAATATGTTCAAACACAGTATTACGACATCAGTTTAGAATGTTCAATAATGATTATTACAAATTTTTCCTAATAGAATGATAAGACAAACAAATTCATGAGACCCGACGGGTCCGGGTCTGAGTTCACATATTCAGGACCCGCCGGGTCCTATCAAGGGTCGGGTCCGGGTCCGGGTCCACCCCGACCCGACCCGTTGACAGGCCTAATTAACAGATTGATAGTCAAGTTATTGTAATTTCTAAAATTGTGAAATGAAAATTTTTTAGATATAATTTTAAAAAATCGTTAATTTAGATTTTTTAACTTTTATAATATTTTTTTATATTTATTATATATATATATATATATATATATTATATTAAGTATCACACAAAACTCATGTGATAATTACTTTCACAAACAAACATAAAAAAGCTAAAACCCACGGATGGGGGCCTGTAATTATGTCATATAATCCAAATAACTTTTATGAATGAGAACTTTGTACAAACAGTTGATACATGTAAGACATCATCAACTCATCGATCCATGTGGCAGTCTATAAATAATTGTCTTGTAAAGAGTTTTTTTATAATTAAAAAAAGTAAAAAAAAAATTGGCAAACTGTTACCTCTTACAGTAAGACAGAGTTAAAAAAAAACAGTAAAAAAAAATTACACCACTTACAGGACAATATTGTCACAGGCTTTATGTGGAATTAGCACACAGAATGAGGCCTCTGTTCGTCTTCCACCATGAACACCCGAGACATTCATTTTTTAATTAATGATTTAACAAATTAGTCATGATTACAGTACTGCCATACCAGGGAATAGTTGTCACTACCTAGATCATAGAGCATACATAAATCAGCCTTTCAAATTTAAAAATCATGCTTTGTGGAAGAAAAAAAATCTACTGTCGTTCCACTGCATTCCTTATATTTTATGAATAAAATAATATAAACAAATTAACTGTCAAACACAACGTTGATTGATTGTTTAATCTAACAATGTAGTCAACTTGGCATTTTAGTCAAACTAACAGAACATGGTCCTCGTTTTCTTCACTGAATTCAGTGGCTTACATGCAAAGAAAACACTTTTTTTCCCCTCCTCTAGCTTTGATACTGAAACAAACTAATTATTAATTAATTACTACCAATTGACCACTTGTATGAGACAAATTTTGAACTCCCTTTGGACCTTGTTCCACGTTCTAATGTGCTATGATCTATCATGTGGTATGTGAGGAGACCTGTGATTAGAAGTTAAATCATACTTTTCTTTTAGTTAATCATTTTTATTTGAACTGTTGTGCATCTTTTGGAAACCTACAGTAAATTTGAAATCAAATCAAAGCTATCTGACTTTAATCATGGAACAAATTCGAGAGAATCTAGTATAATATATGTAAAATACAAGAGTTAAGACAAATTAAGTTATTGTCAATCATTTCTATCTGAACCGTTGTGCATTTTTTTAAATCGTACAATAAGGTCTGAAATCAAATCAGAGCATAAACAAGAGAAACATAAATGCTATGATCATTGGGCATGATAAAAGTTAAAACAAACAGACAGGATAGTCTATCAAATTAGTCGTAAAATCAGTCACAAAAGATCTCTCGTTATAAAAGAAAATAAATTGATTGAATTTATCCTCAAAATTTTATATACATATATCAACCTAAGCCTAAAAAAATCACATGGACCATATCATGAAACCTTAGCCACCGTTTGGAATGGGAACAAGCCCCCGGATAACTTAGTATTAACTGGAATAGGGGTTTTAACCCATTTGTTTGCCTGGTATAACCTGGGATATCTTATGCAGAATAAATTATTATAAAATAATATATGGATTCCAACCAACCCTGTAATTAAAGTTATCCTAGGTTATTCCATCCAAAAATATGTAGATCCGCCATCAAATCAAATATTATTACCTCTTATAAATCATATGTCAAATCAACTATCATTATTTATTTACCATTTATAAATCTTTGTCCATACTTTATTTACATTTTACCCAAACAACAAAACATTTATTCTTATATTTACCAACGAGAATAACTCAAAACACAACGAAATACAAAATCATTTTATCTTATTTATACTCATTTATGCTGAAATAAATGTATATCCAAAAACAAATTTTATTCCCGTTCCAAACAGAGGCTTAATGTTGCTTCAAAGGCTTCAAACGTCCCTTTCACATCTTCACAATTCACATTCAGTTAATGAAAATAATATGGAGCCATGACAAAGAGAACTCGTTCAACTACGATGAAGGTAACATATGAGGAACCCAAAATGCCTCTCCAACTAAGAATACTAGTCCCACCGGGGGTTTTAACAATCTGGAAGAAAACAACGAGGTCATCTTCAATGGTGAGATAGTGTATCGAAAAAATATGTGGGACATGTTTTCGGAGTGCATGAGAGATTGAGGATGTTAATTACATCGCTAAGACGAGGGACATGCATTTTCAAGATGGAAAACCTCAAGATCACAAGGTGATAGCTTGTGGGTGGTTTTTTGTCTTGTAAGTTAGATCACTTTTTTAAGGTCATCTTCAGCCATTACTCAAACATATATTTAAATTTTACTTAAAATTTGAGTAAAAGTTTGATTTAATATGATGTGTCTCCAAACTTTCTATTTACTCAAATCTTTTAAATTATTCATATTTTCTTCTAATTATTTCTTATAAACATTTTTAAGGTTTTTCCTTTCAAGATATTTAAATTTAAAAATTATAATCATCAAATTTTTTAAAAAATGTAAAAATAATCTTTCCTATTGGAGTAAAAATAAAAAGTTAAAAAACATAGATGAAGACTTAAGAAAGAAGATTTTTTTATTTCAAGAGATGATGAAAAATTTGAGGGGTGGAAAGACATCTAATGTAATTATACTAAATGTGAAGTTGAAGGAAAAAAAAGTCACATTGAAAATGAAATGTGAAAATAAAGGAAAAAAAGAGACGTTAAAAATTTGGATAAAAATTCGAGTCATACTTGATTTGGATAAAGATTTAAGTAAAAGCTTGATTCGATATGAGCATAATGAGTAAATAGTTGGAGAGAGTTATGTGTGACTTTTACTCAAATTTAAATTTAGGTAAATTTTGGGTATAAGATTAAAAATGCTCGCCCAAATGTTTTCTTATCCTTGTATTTCTTTATTTTCTTAATTCTCCCCCATTTAGATTTCATAATTAAAATTTTAAAATAAAATCAAATAACAAACACATGCCTTTCTTTAAAAAAATATATTAAAGTAAACTAGAACTTGGTATGTTTCGCATGTTCCAAGGAAGAACATCTAAACTGAAACACCTCTCTCGATCTCTGTATTTCCTGTTCCCTCCCTATCTCACGAGCCCCCCTCCATTTGTTTTTTTTTAAAACAAGTCGATAGCTTGCTAATTAAATAATAATAATACTGGTTTATGTTTTTCTGCACTTTCACTTTCAAATTTTTTTTTACTATCCCAAATACAGTCCCCTAATGTTATTTTTTTTATAATTTACTAAAATACATGTACTCAAATTAATTGAATAGTTTAATTTAAATAAAATATGAAAAATTTCTAAAAATGTATATGCCTTGTTATGATGAGTGGATGGAGTTAACAAGGTAAACAAAATTATATTTGAAACCGTAAACAAATTAAATGAAATAGTGGTCCATTCATTTTTTAATGAATCCATTTAATTTGTCATAAAATAAATGTATTTCTTATATATTATATTTATTAGGGAAAATATCCAAAAATATCTTATAAAAATAAGAAATACTCAAACGGCTATTTTTATGTATTCTACCAAAAAAATCTCATTTAACAAACTCAAAACCTACAATGACACAAATGACATTGTCTATATAATATTTAAAATCTCTTTCACCATATTTAAAACTTTTAACACCATCATCTAATTGAAAAATAATATCAACATAATAAATAATTTTTAGATCTTTCCAATTTTTTTTTAAATTTTTTTTTATCCTTGAGACAATGAAAAATTATCTTTAAATCTCTAGAACCGGATATTTATACTTATTAACATATTCATCATAAACACCGAAAATATCCATCCACTTATTTTTTAGTACATTATTAACTATTCACATACGTTTGTTAGCTTTCACAAAATGTTAACGATGAGAGACACATCGGTATTCCTGACCGGGAGATTAACAACATTCATTTTCAATAACTCCAAAATACAATTTTCACCATTATAGGGTTTTGAAAAAAAAATGATAACAATTCATCAAGTGGACCCTAATTAATTTTCTCAAATAATTTCATGTGAAGCTTACTAAATTTATAAATAAAATTCAATTATACGAGAATGCAAACGGTAACGGGTCTTTACCATATATATATAATACGTCTGATTGATTTCATAGTAACGTATATATCGGATCCGTGTCGGAAGCAAAAGTGGTCTCGCCCGTGACAGGTGAGAGACACAGTAGTGAAACCGACACCTCACGTAATCCCCATTTTGTCCTCGCTCGCCATCCCCGCTTTATCATATCAAATCAAATCAACCATCTCTTCATTGACTCCACCCTCCCCTTCTGTCCCCCTCCCCAGTCCCCTCCAATAATCCAGCCACCGCGTCCATTTCAGATAACTCCACTGGAGCCACATCAGCACGGACCCATATACGGACGCCTAATTAACCCCCCCGTACGAAATTTGGTGGTGGCGGACGCAAATGCAGCAGAGGCGGAGGACCCATCACTGTCTTTTTCGTCGGTCTCTCAAAAATGGCTTCTTTTTTCAATATTTTGGGGACGAACACGAGACACGGTTTTCTAGGGTTTCAATTCTTTCGATGACCCTCTGATCGATCTTTTCGTGACGGGGCCGACGAATCTTCTCCTTGGAGAGCCCCCCCGTCCTCTCCATTTCGAGGTCCCTCTTTTTTCGGGGTTTGAGCGAGTCAGAGAGAGAGAGAGAGAGAGAGAGAGAGAGAGACGTTAGGGTTCTGGGTTTTGGATTTTGGGTGTTGTGAGGCTGCATTGCCTTGACAAACGCTTTGTAGTCGATGTAGAGGAGTCGCATTGAAGGGAAAAGCTTCAGATTTGTGTGTTTTGTTGTTATAGTGAGAGAGATGAATGAGAGGTCATCGACGTCGACGGCATTGGCCGTGCCGGACAAGCGGACGACACAGAGGCCCGGCGGGTGCGCCGGGATCTTCTTCCAGCTTCTCGACTGGAACCGGAGACTAGCCAAGAAGAAGCTCTTCTCAAAGAAGCTCCTCCCACCAGGTATCGACCGATTTGGGTCTTCTCTGTTTCGTCGATGTTTCGTTTTGAAAAGCTTCAAATGTAGTGTCTTTTCTTCTTTTTCAGTTCGATCGAAATGGGTCTCGAAGAAGTTCGGCGGAGACGAGAAGCGGCCGAAGCTCCTTCTGGTTCGTTTCATTGATTACCCAATTGGTTATTTGTTGATAAATGTGGAAACTTTCATTGTTTTTTTTTATTCAGTCATGTCTTTGAAAAAACTATAGATTGCCGACGAAAACCGTGGAGGTTTCCCCAATCCAAAGAAGGTGGAGACCGGTGCCGCCGATTCGGCAATGGGTTCAGGTCCCCTGGCTTGGTGGCCAGGCTTATGGGCCTCGAATCCATGCCGGTCGTCCGACGTGAGAAATCTCGGAAACCGGTTTCAGAGTCCCCATGTGGGAATGAAAAGAAAGAAGAACCTTTGGAGGGTGAGGGGGATGTGTGTATTGAGAAGGTCCGGCATCAGAGGCCGCAGAAACTGCAGAAGACGGGGTTGTTTGAGAGGCAAGCGGTTGCGAAGCTTAGCACAGATGCCGTGCAGTTCCGGGACATGTTGATGCGATCGAAGAGACAGCAACAACAGCAGAAGCATAACAGATTGGCTTCACCAGTTAAGAGTCCGAGAGTTTTCTCAGGTAGGAGCGCTGCGCGGTTGATGGAGGCTGCGACCAGGATATTGGAACCAGGGTTGCAGGCCACGAACCGGGCGAAATCCGCCCTCCCATATGTGGCTTCACATCCTCCTCCACAGTCGTTCGATCCATTGGACACTATAGAAAGTGAAAAGGTGACCAGCATTGATGGGGGCGAGTGTGTGTCATTCGAGCAAATGAATCAGGAGACTTCTTCCTGCAGAAGTTGTGGGTCTTTGTTGAATGTGTCGGATTTAGGCTCGGATGTGGAAGACATGGTTCTGGAGAACTCATCTTCCGCATCAGGCACGAGTAATGGTTCTTCTTCATCGAAATTGATGGAGAGGGATGTAGAGAATACAAAGTCAGCAGTTTTGAGAAATCAGCATAGACCAGAATCTGTTGCGGTTCAGTCTAAGGTGAGCATACAGAGCAAAAGCAATGATGTTGGGATTGCAAGGGAGTCCCATGATATGCGACTTCGGAATGAGCAGCAGAATCCATCCCGATTGAGGGGGCAATGCAGCCCCTTAGTGCCGGAGGGAATGACATTAGGTGCCACTGTCAGGCAGACTAATGTCAGGCGGAATCAGACTCATTTGATGAAGGATGGCACAAGTCCTGGATCAAAATTATGTCATGGGAAACACAGAAGAGATTCTTCATCTGAGAGTTCAAAAGATTTTGTCACCTTGAAGAGGAACGCTATCGATTGTCATGGGTCGAGGCTATCTAGCAGAGCGCCTGATGACTGTAGAAATGATTCAGGTAGGTCGACGTTGGATAGGACAGATGATTCCTCTGCAAAGGCAAAAGTAACGACTCGCAAGAGAAGGCCAGCCTATGGTCCTCAACTTGAAACTTCGCGTCCATCAAACACCAGCTCCACAAGGCAAAGAAGTTGTAGAAGAGACACAAGTAATGGGAAGGGAGCTGGTCCCAGTGTGCACACCATGAGCCAAAACCATGTTAAAAATAGTGAGTCACGGAAACGGGTGGAAAACAATACAGCTAGTGGAAGAAAGGAGGAGGCCTTCATGTTTACTTCCCCAATGAGACGCGGAACAGTGGAGAGGAGAAGGGGCCAAAGTGAAGCTGTAAATGGCTTAAAAAACAAACCATTATTGGATGCTCAGAGTAAAACATTGTCTGCTCCAAAGGCATTAGCACATGGACAAGATACTATCGGTGCCCTTTTGGAAAGAAAAATAAGAGAACTATCTTGTTCGGAGTCTGGTGGGTTGGCTACAGGTGATGCTTTGGCTGTAAGATCTACTGCTGCCATTCTACAAGAACTGATATCTGCCTTAACTGCGGAAAGGCCTGAAGCTGAGGATAATGGCCATGACAATGGTTATGACTGCCAAACTGGGTTCAGCATGAATGATAATCCATGTTATGAGAGTCTGGATATGTCGTATCCTCAAATGCTCAATGTTAGCAGAAAATCTCAGGTCAGTCCCTTCCCATAGTTTTATTATTTGATTTACTGATTTTCTTCGACCAATTATTGCAAGGTCATGACAACCACTGGTTGCAATAATTACAACTGGACAGGTTTATCATACAAATTGGATCTTCTTCGTGTTATAGATGATTTACATTACTATCTCGTTTGGTTAGTAAAATTAAGGTGCAACAGTGTTTTTTTATCCACTTTGTTTCCGCGCCTCAGTTTCAAAGATTAGGGCTGTCAAACATAACAATATTCAGACCACAACCAATAAATTTCCATTTCCAAACCCAAATGAATCCATTATAGAATGGCAATACCCAAACCCAATCTGTAACTATTTTGACATGGGATTCAGATCGGTTTTTGTAAGTTTTGATCATGTTTAAGATATGTTTTTAAATAAAAAGATTCAGTTAAACACAGAATCAAATGTCGTGCATGCAAATCCTTGCTTATTATTGCTCACATGTACACAAATGCAAGTTGTGACAAAACTGCTCAAGTTTTTACAAGCTAAATTTCCACAAACATGTTCACCAAATTAATAAGATTCATTAAAAAGAAGACACCAAATCCACAAAACCCAGAAAAAGTTCATCAAACTCAGATATCGAAATCCACATTAATTCAGAAATAAAAAGAACACCTAAAAGTATTCTAATAACAACTGTTATTGTTAGTAATCAAATTAAAGTCACAACATTGTTATTTCAATTCCTTTTTTTGGGTGGGGTGTAGTGACATGATGTGATGGATGATTGGGGATGGTCTCTATGCACTGACCTTCACAAATGGAGCTGTTGGAGGCATGGTTAGAAGCATTCATTTGATCCAGTATTTGATGAGTTCATTATTAGGAAATCATATAAATTAATTATAGTGAAATGATAATGTGTGGTCCGTGCGAACCGCGTATATACATCATTTAAAGGAGTATATGTGTCGGTAAAGAAAGTATATACCTCATTAAGCTATATGTTTTCTTTACCAACGGATATACCCCTTTAAAGAACGTATATACACAGTTTGCACGACCGCACCATATCACTATTCATTAATTATATACCTTCATAATTAGTGTCTAGGGCTGATTAGGTAAAGTTCTGGGTTGGAGTCCTGAAAGCAGTCATTATGTTAAATTTACTGGGTTGAAGTCCTGAAAGTGGTCCCTTTATGTTAAAAAAGCCATGGCTAGAACTGTATCCAGTCTCTTCCAACCCAAACACCCTTCTATATTTGTTAAAAAGATATATACCTTGTTTCTCCATTCTTGAATTCATGGCCATTTCCTTTAGCGTTTGGAATTTATCAATTTTCTTATATTACTTTCAAAGTATGAAATTCAAGGTGCATAGTCAATATTCACCCAACAGTAAGAATATATTTTTTTGCTAATATAGATTGGTTTATGCCTTCAGGAAGGGACAAAAATGGACACTTTTGTTGAGCTTCCACATGCAAAAGAGCCTGATCAGCCTAGCCCTGTATCCATTCTTGAAGCTTCTTTCTCAAATGAAAGTAGTTTGTCTGGGAGTTTGAACAGCAGCTCAGGTGCATAATCTGCAACTTGTTTGCCCAAACGTTCTTTATGTTGCATGCCTACATATTTAAATAAAAAAAATCATCATTTAATTTATACATTCTTGTGGTAGCATTTTTTTGGATGGTTGTATTTGGAAACTAGTTATTGAGAGTATCAGAAAAATATGAAGATAGCATTTGAAACAGCTCATTTTAATGCAAGAATGGGTATATCTCCTTGTGAGGGATCTTTATTTGTTGAGTGGCCTTTATATGTGAGAGTGTGGTGTCTGGAATCACCATCTTTTTTTTTTTTTTTTTTTTTTGGCCCCTTGTTTTAACTTTCTGTGATTTCTTTTACATATAATTTGGACACAATCTTCATTATAAAAAAAAAATGATTGAATCAGGGTTGACAGAGATCAGACAGATGTTTAGCAACCCATTTAATCTTGGCCTGTCTGGGACACTTCTTATCTTCACATATTAGGAAAAAAAAATGTCATTTCAACACATTTTATTTGGTCATTAAATTGAAGAAAAACTTTCTTCATCAGGACGGGTAGAGTTCAGGAGGTATTTTTTTCAAAAATAGAACTTGAAGATTGCTGTTTTCAAACCATATTTCGGAGGCATTTGCCTGAAATCATTTACATAAATGGCAAGAGTTATTTCTGCATCATGATTCACAGATACCAATGTTAGTTAATGTTTAAAATTCTGCTTTATTGTTACACCATTGAGAAGGAGTCTTTTATTAATTTATATGCTCATGATTCTAGGACTTGATCTCCAACTTGGATTCACAGAGCGCTTATGCCACATATCACAACCATATGAACTTGATGCAGATCTTTTGGATTCTGCAATCTCCACAAAAATTAGTAGGTTTGGACTGGAAAATGTAAATGTTCTTGGTGATGTCCCCAAGTCCGAAATTTCTGCAGCCTCTGAAGTTGAACCTGAAGGAAACGAACTCAGTTATGTTGGGAAGGTCGTTGCAAACGCAGAACTGTTGTTTGACAACATTTCTCAGTGTGACCCCGATCGTAGGGAATACTTTCTCATAGACCCAAGTCTCCTGGACGCATTAGAAGCCGTTGTTGATTCTTCATGGATCTATCCCAGTAGCGATTTGCATCTGGCGGAGGCCAAGAATGGGGACAAGCTCAGAAGGTTTCTATTTGATTGTATGATAGATTATTTGGACATGAAGTACAGCCATTGTTGCAATTCTGGATATAAAGCTTGGGCCAGGCTGCCATTGTTTTTCAATAGAGAGGATCTCCCAGGAGAGGTTTTTGAAGAGATCAGAAAATGGAGGGAGATGTCCAGTAGATTTCTGGATGAGATACTTGAGTGGGAAATGAGTCACTCTACGGGAAAATGGACAGGTTTTGAAACTGAAGCATTTGAAGCAGGATCAGAAATTGAGAGGGACATACTTCACACATTGGTTGATGAGATGGTTGTAGATCTTTGGCAACAGTAAACAACCTATCCCTTGGTATTCCTTGGCATGGAGATGCTGATTGGTCCTTTTCTTCTTTCCCCTTCTATGGAATTCGAAACCTTAGCTGCCATACTGTAATTATTGAACTATCGTCAAATGTGATTTTGTACAAAGAATGCAATTGCAGTGAATGTAGCATGTGAGTCTCATTATGGAACGACGGGTGGAGAAGAGCTGGTTGAATTTTGTTGAAGATTTGTTGTGCTTACTTGTTTCGCATTCATTAAGATTTGAAGATGCAGGGAAATTCTTTCTAAATTGATTGGTTTACCAATCATCTTTGAACAGCTTGGTAGGGGTATCTCTTTTTCATCGAAAGGTTCTATGTCTTTCTTTCTTCTGTTGGTAGAAGATTTAACATCAAATACCCTTAGGTTTTGGGGGAAGCAGCAAAGCTCATGTTAAATCCATTTGTTGTAATAGAGTTGTTCTAGAACTATATTGGTGCAGTGTTTTTAACCAGAAGAAAGAGAATAAACTAAACTATGGCTCCAATGTTTGCCAATTGATTCCTCCCTTTGTTGCGCAGTTCTCCATTTGAAACTCATAGATACCCTTTCATGTGAGCCATTTTTCTGGAAGTTAAATTAGCTTAATATTCAAAAAAAGTTTGGCGATTGAATACCTCCCGTACTTATCTGACTTATAACCAAGTATTCATTTAATTTTAATATGTAATTTAACAAACTAGTCTTCTTACATGTTTGTTAAAACTTGTAAGTTACAGATTATAGCTTTTAACTTAAAATAAGCAGCAGTTGTATGTTTGTTTAAATTTATTGAAGCTTATTTAAGCTAAAAACAATTTTAAAAAGTCATAATATCTAAGTTGGGTTAGGGTGCTTTTCAGATTATAACTTATGGATTAATGTTTAAAAAAATGTGTTGGACATTTAATACCCTTAATTTTATTTAACAAAGACCAATCTTTTTATCTTTGTTAAATATTCCTTTCATCTATTAAAAATTTGAAATAACTTATATAAGATTTAAAAAAAAACTTAATTAATGTAAGATTAAAACTTTGGATTGAAATTTTTTTTAATAAAATAAAATTTAGATTACAACTAGAATATTTTAGTTGTGAAATCCAATATTTCATTAAATTTTTTACATTTTATTTAATGTTAATGGACGACGAGTGAGTCATCATCATTTTATAAGTAAAACCACATTATTTTGTCCAAGAGAAATTAAATTTAACTTATACACATGGAAGGGGTATTTTTGACAATTACA
This sequence comes from Acorus calamus, assembly GCA_030737845.1. Taxonomy (NCBI): domain Eukaryota; kingdom Viridiplantae; phylum Streptophyta; class Magnoliopsida; order Acorales; family Acoraceae; genus Acorus; species Acorus calamus. The sequence continues at coordinate 5,255,375 of CM060869.1, read as the reverse complement.
CAACAAAAGTTATTTTACAACTTATTCTAACAAACATCCACAACTGCTTATTATCTGTTTTTTAACAGCTACAACAAACATATTAATAGTTTATCAAAAAAGTTAGAATCTATAATCTATAAGTTATAATCTATAATTTATAAATTTAAGTTACAACAAACATGACCTTTTAATAGATGTCTTCGCCTGGACGTCTAACATAAATTTTTTTATGTCTATCATTGTAGTATAATCAGAATACATCTAGAAAACAGTTTCATTAACACAATCATTTTCAAATATTTATCTCGCGCGAGCCTTCTATGATTCTGAATATGGATTGAGAATTATGATAAAAAGTGCCTCATATGTGTAACTCCAATCACCTAATTCATGAAAAGTTTTGTTTTGGCAGATGCTTCAATTTCCACTACTGAATTTAACAAGAACCATGTTATTGGCATGAATTCATCTAAATTAGTGTAGAATTGTAATGAATTGTTTCTTCAATGGACCTATCGTTTTCATATCAACATTTAGGTTGTGTCTCCATCGGATTTAACTATGATGATGTGATAAGATTGTTGGGTCACCCATTAGAGATGATTTCCCAAACATCTAATCAACACCAATAATTTTGATTAGGGTGTTGTTACACTCAGTTTTTTTTTACAGTAAAAAGTACAGTCTTATATACTTTGTTAGAAATTCAGTGCAACATATGCCCATTAGACGTTGTATATACATCATTATTTTTTTTTGCACTTATTAAAAATGAGTTTATTTAATATGAAATGAAGCGATATATATTTTTTATTAAAACATATACCTCATTAGATGATGTTTAATATTTAAAAAAAATGAAAACAGATTTGAGTTTTAATTGGTAAAATTGATTGAGTCTAACATTTTCTTTTTGACTAAGGTTGATTTGATTTGTTTAGTTCAATTTTTTATCTAACCGATCTAAAAAAATTATAATTACACCCGATCAAAATTTAAACTGAATTGAATCGAATTTGTAAATTAGGTTTTTGAATTTGTAAATTAGTTTTTTGTTTTTTTTGTTTTAATGGAATATATGAATTCAAATAACATATCATCAAAAATAAATATTTTTAAAATAGAACTTATACAAAAATCAAAGAGTGAGGAATGAATATTGGTCACATAATTTTTAAATCTATAACCAACCAGACTGAAATAAATATTAATCCAAACCCAAAAATAAATGGTTTTGATCGACCCGGATTTGGTTTAACAAATCAAGTTGCAGCTCTAATTTTGATTTACTTTGATGAGCATTGCATTCGTCATTGATGCTTTCATGGAAATTATAAAACACAAGAACAAACAAGCGTATTGTAAGAAGTTGTGTGGATAGAATGGTCAGACACATCAAGAGAACTTACCTAACCTGTTTTGTCCAACCTCACTTTTAATCTTATCTTAGCTCTGTAATTTTGGTTAAAAATAGGACTAAGTGCATGTATCTTTATTCAAATCATTCCATTCAGAATCTTTTAACTTATCAAATCACACCACCTGTCAACTCACTCAATCCCAAAACAAGGATTAGGACAAAAGACATCCTATAATTGTATAGTTAAATTCCTCTAGTGGAAAATACTAAAATCATGTTTCATTTAGATGAATAAGATGAGACCAATTTTGATGGCATGATATTGACTTAATGCCTACATGTTCTGCCCTGAATTAACTATGCTAATATTCTCCCTCGGAGGACTACAAACTCTAGACCCAGACCAATTGCTTGAATAAAACTCCAAAAACTATAACCAAATGTCCAATCTTATTTCTTTGTCAAAGTGTTTGGTTTGACTCTGGATTGTTGTACATTGAACTAAAGCTATTGCATCCAACCACTGTTCTTGAAATGCGGCCGCACAGGCGGTTCGGTAGGCCTACCGAACCGTGCGGGATAATATGTTGGGATATGCGGATAAGGCTCGCATATACGGAAATATGCGTACTAAGCGGGCGCATGGGTTTTAAAAAAAAGGAAATTTTGCATTTATACCCCTCTTAAAAAGTTAATTGTATCTATACCCTTTGCTGTAGCACGATCATGGACCATTCAATCAATGTCGAGGACCACCATATGGAGGATTCTGAATGATTTTTATTTTTAGTATTTTAGTTTTATTTGTTAGGATTTATTTTTATTTGTTTTAATTACTATGTTTAGATTTGAATTTCAAATCATTATTTGAATTCAAATTTGAATTTTAGTTAGTATTAGATAAAGATTTGTTAGATTTGTTTGTTAGTTTATAGATTTAGATAATTAGTTGAGATCCTAGTTTGTTAGGATTCTCTTCTATAAATAAGCATGTAAAACAATTAAGAGATTAGTGATTATTTGAAGTTTATTTATTTTATCTATTGTAGTTTGTTAGGAGTACTAACATTTACATAGAAATATCAAATTTCTGGCATTTCTTAGGAAATCAACAGATATTTGAAGCCCAACATCCCTGGTATCCTTCTATTGAAGAATCAACAGCCTTGTTGGAGCCTGCAGATCTCGCATCCCTGGAGGTCGATCGAGTCAGCAGAAGAGCGTGACCTCTCACGCTGCATCAGGTGGTATCAGAGCCAGATTTACGACCACCGCCACGAGCTGCCGCTGCCATCGAAAGCAACTGCCTCCGAGCACTGCCGCTGCCGTGCCGAGTTGCCATTGCTGCTGTCGAGAGTCGCCGCCACCGCCGTTGTTGTCATTGTATTCGTTGAGAAGTTACCACTGTTGAACCATCACTTATTCCACCTCCATTAATTTCATTCAATCAACCATCCCAGCCATCCACGTCTGCTTCCCCCATATCAACCAACCCATCTCACCCATCCACGTGTGCTTCCTCCAAAAAGAAAAAAAAAATCCCATGACCACCGGAGACCGAAAGAACGCAATTGTCGATTTGTTGAATGCCCTTCAAGCCATAGAGTCAAAATTCAACGGATCACATCATCAATTGATTGGGCTTCATCACCAAATCGTTCAACTAAACTCGAGGACGAGTTTTTCTGAAGAGGGGGAGAATGATGCAGCACGATCATGGACTATTAAGGACCATCATATGAAGGATTATGGATGATTTATATTTTTAGTATTTTAGTTTTATTTGTTAGGATTTATTTTTATTTGTTTTAGTTATTATATTTATATTTGAATTTCAAATCATTAATTGAATTCAAATTTAAATTTTAGTTAGGATTAGATAAAGATTTGTTAGATTTGTTTGTTGGTTTATAGATTTAGATAATTAGTTGAGATCCTAGTTTGTTAGGATTCTCTTCTATAAATAAGCATGTAAACCAATTGACAATGCAGGGTTTTTATGAATATTTGAAGTTTAGTTATTTTATCTCTTGTATTTTGCTAGGAGTACTAACAATTACAAAGACCTCCCAAATCTCTATTATTTCATCCGAAGTAGTAGATTATTGAAGCCCAACCCCCTGACATTCTTTTGAAGAATCAACAGCGACGTTGGAGCCTACCGATTTCGTTCTTTTAAGCGAATCCGTAGAAGAGCGTGGTTACACGCTGCATCAGGAATGATGCAGCACGATCATGGACCATTAAGGACCACCATATGAAGGATTATGGATGATTTGTATATTTTAGTATTTTAGTTTTATTTGTTAGGATTTATTTTTATTTGTTTTAGTTATTATATTTATATTCTGGAGGTCCATCGAGTCAGAAGAAGAGCATGACCCCTCACGCTGCATCACCCCTTAAAAATTGCATTTAAACCCCTGTGTCCGTCTGAAATTTCATTCATGTCCCTGTGTTTGAAATTTTAATGGTTTAATGTGATTATATTTCTTCAAATTTACTTTGTTATCTCTTGTTTATAGATTATCACTATATAATTATTTTTTATTAATAAAAATTTACATAACCGCATATACTTCCGTATATACTCCCGCATGCCGCATATACTCTGTGCGGTACCCTACCCGCACGCAAACCGCATACCACATTTTAGAACACTGCATCCAACTATATACAATTTCTACAAAGTTTTCAAGATTACTTGATTATTGTTCATTTTCTAGTTTAGATAATGTTCATCTCTTGTGTTTGTCTTGCTAAAATATAGTTATCTAATTATACTCTTTGTAGGTATAACTATTTAATACGCAGCGAGAAAACGGATAAAAAAATTCAACCAGCGTTGAGATCTCATAAGCTCCTTGAATTTACAAGGAAGAAAGCCTCAAAAGAGAGAAAATTCAAAATATTATTGATAAAAAAACTGTCAATCCTAGATTAGGATTACAGATCAGCTATTTATACTAACAACATAAAATAAAAAAATTACTAAAAATAGTAAAATTTGAAAACTAATTTTTCAGATTCTATGAGATCCTAAATGATCATATGAATTGATAAAAATCAATTCCGATATGTTATGATTGAGATATCATAAATATAAAACTTACTAAAAATAGTAAAATCTCTAATTTAAAGGCCTAAATAAATGAAATTTTCAAAAAAAATAGGAATTGTTAGTTGTATAACAACTTAATCCAAAAGATCTTCTCAACATATTTCACCATGTAAAATTTTCTTGCGATTCCGAGATCGTGACCATTGATTTGTAATTTATCTGATTAATATCTTTCAGTGGTCTCATTCTGCATAACCTATCCTACATCACTATTACGATTTATTACAGTTTATTTACATTGAACAAACAAGGGTTTTTTTTCTTTCCATGAAACAAATGGGGGCTTAAAGAAAACATAATTAAATCTACGTTTGCTCACGTAGTTTTTTAACTTATCTCCCGGGGTCCTAATTACATTCTTAATTCCAAAATAGTGGCATTATTATATTCCCCAACATTCTAGATTGTAGCCTAGATATTATGATTTCCTTAAATCACAAGTAATGCAAAAGAGAATCGCTTCACATGACTTTAAGCCAAATCCACTCTAGTATTATTATAATCTGAAGCAGGTAATGTGAATTGGAATACATGGGTTCACCACTTGATGTATATACAATTAATATAAATAAAGGTCATGTCCACGTTGCTTCAAATTTTAAACATGCTTTGGAACATATCCAGCAAAGAAAGATATTCAAGTCATTAATTATTAATTTTTTTTAAAACACAGTTCCTAGACTTCCAAAAAACATTGATTATGCATAGAAAATAAAAATGGTTTGTGTACTGGATGTGATTATCTTATGTTGTAAATTATTTATATTTAGGGTGCGTTTGGTTGCGCGATTGCGCTGCGATTGCGATTACAGGAAGCTGCGTTTGCAATCGCGCAACCAAACAGTTTTGTAATCGCAGTTTTAAACCCAGCGATTGCAGGCAAATAGTGCCCAAAAGCTGCGATTTCAAAAAGCTGAGAAAGTGAGCTTCCTGCAGAATCAGGTTTGCAATCGCAGATTCCTGCAGAATCAATTTTGCAATCGCGCAACCAAACGCACCTTTAATAATGTCTCATCAAGGAAGGTTTCCTTCAAGAGCACAACTTGGTGGGACATAATGGAGATTCTGAGGATCAATGGATGGGAAAATGTTAGTAACTCTCAATCAACAACAGAAGAGAACATGATTAAGACCTAATTAGTTTTTTTTAATAAAAAAATTGAAGTCATGGCAGACACCATCAGTTTTGCAACAAAATAAAGGTTGCAATTCAAATAATTTTTTTTTAGAGCTTCACATAGTCCATTACAAGATAAATTAATAATTAATTAATTAATTATGACAATCGATTTGTACGAATTGCAGGTTATTCCTTAATCCCTCGATGACCAGGACTTCATTGAATGTTTAATGATCATAAGTACACTATAATATGACCCACTTGGGCACATGTATTCTCCATACATTAAGGGAAAACCCATGTGATTATCTTCCTTAACAATTCATTAAATCCTTTAAGAATATGGTTCTCTTCTAACTTCACATATTGTTTTGAAAATGGAAAGAAAAGGGTTGGTCTAGTAAACAAAGAGTATTTCATAGGTCCAACAATAATGGAATCTAAGTACACATGTTGGGGGAAATAGACTCATTATAAAAGAGCCAAGTTGGTCCTTTGATAGTCCATTAGAGGTTATATCATTAATTTCTACTATGACAAGCTTAGGAGACCTTGGACTACCCTTCAATTTTTTTTTCCCTTCTCTAGACCAAACTCATAGAAACCATGTGAGGGGGGGAGGAAGAAATGACTGGCTAAATCCATAGTCCCACAAAACCTAAGATTGAAGACTTTTGAAGGACTTCAATGGGTCCCATGTAAACCCTTCAAAAGCTTATCTAAACTAGGCTCAACTGCATGCCCATGTATTTTTATTATATGCAGCCTTTTTTTCCTGGTCTTCACATATTTTGATTTGGTTAAAAATATATATTTGAAACACATTTTTATATAATGAAAAATATATTTTAATAAATAGTATATATCTCTTACAATTTTTTTTTTGTGCATATATCATCTAATGAATCATATACTGCAGGCTTATAAAAATATAACTACAAATGAAGTAATATATAAGATTATGTGTAATAACAAACAAGTTATTCTAAGACTACCTTTGGTGCACGATTATAAAACTGATTTTAGGTTAAATGTGGATTTAAAACTGATTTAATAGGAAGCTGACTCTCACACAGCTTCTGAAAAACTCATGGTTTTCGACATTTAAAAAAAAAAAATGTATTGTAGCTTTTGACATCAATTTTTCTATTTACAAACGGGTTTAGAAAAATCAAATTTTAACGAACCTAAAAGCTATCTAAATCTGTTCCCAAACAGAACTCAATTAAACTTTAATTAGATATCATGTCGTTTCTGTACGGACACAAACTCCACTAAGAAACTCATGATTATTTCAAATGATCATCCAAGCCCAATAATTTCATTAAGTCTCGACCATTTCATCATCACCATCATCAGATTAAAAAAAAAAAGCTGACCACCAACTTTCACTATCCTTGAGACTTTGGATCTCCCATCAAATGGTGGTCATAGCAAGACAGAGAAACTATTGTACCTGTTTGCAGGTGCATGATTTTGGTGGGGGAAAAAATTGTAACCACAACATGGCTTTTGCAAGTGAAGGGGGTTTTAGTTTTATATATGCAAAAACAAAAAGGTGGGGAGACAAGGTGGGTCAAGTTGGAAGTGTAGGGAGGACTTTGGAGAGGAGAAGTTTGGAGAAAAAAAAATACAACTTTGTGTATGTTCTCATGAAGACAGAAGAAAAAATAAAAGAGAGGTTGTCTCTTTCTTTGCTTTATTCAATCTTTTGAAGTTAGTAAGATCTGAAGAGATCTTTCACAAGAGAGAGAAATAATTTAAAAGACAGACAGAAGAAAAAAGAAAAAGAGGCTCACTAAACGTCAATCATGCCAACATCCCATATAGGTTTCAATTCATCATCAATATGTAAAGATGGGACCCACATTATGTAATGTATTTGAATATATATGTCTCATTAGAAAAAAAATGCATCATCATCTATAGACCTTGGTTAGACAAACAAGCATGCTTAATTGATAAGGTGTGGGTTTATGGAGACAACATGAGAGATTGGCCGGTGTTTTTTCTGTCAATGGTTGGAATATTGGAATCTTTGAGAAAAATCAATAATGCAATAAATAATGGATGGATGTACAATTAGCCTAATAAATCCAAAGTTTGATAGAAAAATATGTTTAAAAAATGATTGTCATGAGTTTTGAAATGAACTGTTTGTGGATGAATTATTGTGAACATTGGAAAACGTAAAATTATGTTGCATTATATCTAAGAATAGTACTTATACTATTTATATATTTTATTTTATTTTAGTCAAAGCGCGTATACTCACATTAATGAGATATATGTTTTGATAAATTTTATTTACATTTTTAATAGACGCATTCATACAATTCATTAGAATGTATGTTTCATTTTTTTTATAAAAATATGTACCTTATTGAATGAAATATATTATTTTTTAAAAAATCAAAACACATATAGACTGTAATTAATGCTGGAAATAGGGCTATACGTAATATTATCCTAATTAAAATCAATATATCACAAAAAAAAGGTTTTAGAAAAATAAATCGAGGGGCCCAAGGTGGCTGCTCACAATTAAAAAAAAAAAAGAAACTAACTGAAAATCAATTAATCCGGGTGGGTAACTTAATGTGATTGGTTGAGTTAATTTGGAGAAATCTACTAGGAATTGCTTGAATTTCAATGAACATATAATTGAAATTTAATTATAATTAATTAAATAGAAATTGATCAAATTGAGCGTGCATTAGTTATGAGGTTGAGCAAGGGACAATTCATGAATAATTGAAGGAATTAAAGAAAAAAGTGAAATTGAAGTTTAATTTATTTATTTTGTATTTATAATAAATGGAATTGATATTAAGTCGATAACATTCGTCTTTGGACTAAAATTAATTCATGCATCTAATTATAAGGATCATTCACTGGGGTAAACCAAAATAAATAATTTATAAAAGAATTAAGAATGCTTTTTTTTATCTTTTAAAAATAATATAATCTATATAGAAGTTGAAAAAAAAAATATTCCTGCATATATTTAGGACCTATATATCAGTATCTACTTTTTCAAAAAATTATTAATTAGTCATAGGTTTTATATATATTATCAGTTACAAATTAAACCTCTTTGTGGACCTATTTGAAGAAGTCAATATGGAAATGTGAACCCTTTCACCATGTCAAAAACATAGGGAAAAAAATGCAAACAATTTATTCCCCTTGGACCATTATCATTCTAGAATAGTTATCCAACTATCAACCAAGTGCATAAATTATAAGGGGACCATCAAGGACTAAACATGACGACGTGTTTGATCTTCGATCTTCTTCGTTGTCCAATAATTCTACAAAAGGTGGCTAGAAGGACAGGTCAATTACAGGTTAGAGAAGCATGTATTGGGTATTGTTTTCAGTCACCGCCTCATGGTGTCAGATTTTTGGCCGATATAGAGAGATGGGAGACATTGAGTGTTGTCACTGTCGAGACAATTTCCATGTCTCCTTTCAAAGTCATTCATAGGATACCATGTGAGTTAACCATTCAATGTGTCCCCTTCAATTCACCAGTTCATCAAATGGTTCATAGAATTCAACCTTTCTAACCTTCATCAAATGGTTCATAGAATTCAACCATTCATAGGATAGGCATGACTAGCTTTCTAACCTCATATAATGGACAACGACATAAGCTATTATAAGATAAATAATTGTTCTAACTTCTAGTATAGATGAAGAATTAATAAATTAATTTGTGTTTGATTGTGTCTTAAGTTTTTGTTGTTGAAAAATGTAATAATGAAATTTTTTGTTGTTTGGTTGACCAGAAAAAAGTTAAGGTGGATAAGATATAAATTAAGATTTATAAAAGTTGTAAATGATTTAACAATGGGCCCCTGATTTATAAAATATGACATGTGATTTAACATGTGTGTCTCCTTATACCAATGAAATAGATAGGGTCGAATAATATAATTTTAGGGGAACTTAGAATACTAATACAAATTTAATCACATCTACTCTGACATAAATATATCCAATTATTCCTTACAAATAAATATGTTTTTAGTTTATTCACCTTTATTACATCATATTCTCACATGAATTAAAATTGATTTGATTTCTTGAAATCTTTTTGAAATATCAAATACACTTATTGTTACTTAAATCGATATAACCCCTTACAAAGTTTCGGCAAATTAGAGTATCATGTGTTTTTATCGAACTATGGTTAAAACTAATAAGAAAAAATATTTTCATATTATTCTCTCATAGGTGTTTGGACTTTGATGGACATAGATAATGTAGTTAAATCTAAAATAAATATAAAAGATAATGCAGAGAATAGAAAAAAAGAAAAAACATAAATATACGAGAGACTAATTTATATTTTTATTCACTTAATAAAGAGATTACATGAGATCTATATATAGAATCATGTGATTGTTACACATGATAAAAGCCGTTTAATCTTCATCATTGAAAAACTCAACCATGTGAATTGGTAATCGTCGTCCGTCATATTTGGAATAAATAAAAAATATTGGGTTTGAATGAATAATAAGGGTTTCATAAAGGAATATAAAGACTCAAATAACTCAAAGTTGAATAAATACAAATCTCAACGGAGTTTGTTAATTATGTTGATATTTGATCTTATCCCTAGTCAAACTAATTATTTCTAATAAATATAACTTTAGTTAGTGATTTTTTTATTTTGACATTTTTGTAAAGAATTTTCAGATTGTTTATATAGAAGATTTGTAAACATTTTTTTCAAATAGATGGAAATATAAATATATAATTAAGGAGGCTAAAAACTTTTGCTAGTCAACTTTGTAGGTGATTACATTGATTTCATAAATAGAGATCATGTTGAATATATGGTTGCAAATCCAAATAAAAAAGAAAAAAAAAACACAATCTATGGTCGCAAATCCAAATAAAAAAGAAAAAAAAAGCACAATCTATGAGATGAATTTTACGTGATTTGAAAATAACATTACTTACATCCATGAAAAGGAAATAGATAATCTTTATTTTTTAGATTGGAGGGCTACAGACTTTACAAATCATCTCAAAATCCTAGAGTACTTTTCCATTAAATGATTTATAATGGTACAATAAAATTTTATTAAATAATACAATATAACTCAGATACATCATCATAATACCCCCATATACCATAAAATGTTTAAAACCGACATTACATGTGTATATAAATTTCTTGATTAGAGTAAAGAACACCTACTCTGCTTTAGAGACTGAATTTCAAGGCATATTTTGAGTTGGTGGGGTGGGGGGGCAGGATTGGTTCAAATTACTTTTCCCTTTTTTGTTGCATGAAAATCATGCATGTCATGACTTATGCTTTAGTAGAACTGGAGGCACTTTTGGTTTTTTGTTAGTTTTTCCACTTACTATGGATTCTAAGCTAAAACATTCAAAGATGGGTAGCTTAAAAGGGACAAAAAAGATCTGTGTGAGAGTGATGTGTGTTTAGTTTTGGAGTTTGACAATCAACAGGATTTTGTTTTTTGACAGGATGTTTATATTTTAATTCGTTTGAGATGATACGCTTTGATTGGTTATGTATATAGTAAAAGGATAATATTTTATCCAATCCTATTTCCAGCCTCAATTTTAATCTACATATGTTTTGAATTTTTCATTATTCATTTAATAATAAGCAAGAAAGAGAATTCGTGTGTGATTTAGCAGGGAAAAAATTTGTTCTAGTAGTACTATTACATTCTTGGGTTAAAGGCGTTTGAGTTCCTATAAACATCTATAAATATAAGTCCTTGTGTACTTGGACCACGACAATTATATCTTTAAAAATACAAAAAAGTCTAATACATTCTTATTGTTAAATCATTTTTTAATATATCATGATTAAAATTATCATATGTGTGATTTTACTATTACACTCTTCACAAATAATTTATATTTTACATGAAGATTCATAAAAAAAAAGTAAAAACTGCATATATTCGCATACAAGAATGTTCATAACATTATCTTTGTTTAAATTAAATATATATATATAATATATATATATATATATATATATATATATATATATATATACGACCGCGATGAGGTGCGGCGGCTGCACCGTGCGGCAGCCGTTCGATCGCGGGTCCATCGCATCCAACGGTCGACGTGAATCGCACCTGACCGTCCGATGCGATGGACCCGTGATCGACGGCCCGTGGTCGACGCCGCACGGTGCGGCCGCCGCACCTAATCGGTGTTCTCTCTCTCTCTCTCTCTCTATATATATATATATATATATATATATATATACACGCGAGTGATAATATGCGGGTCGTGCGGTCGTGCGGATCCGACGTGAGTTGTCTGATCGCGGGTCCATCGCATCCAACGGTCGAGATGAATCGCCCCCGACCGTCCGATGTGATGGACCCGCGATAGACCCGTGATCGACGGCCCGTGGTCGACGCCGCACATCCGCACGACCCGCACCGTATCAGTTCCCTATATATATATATATATATATATATAGGGAACTGATACGGTGCGGGTCGTGCGGATGTGCGGCGTCGACCACGGGCCGTCGATCACGGGTCTATCGCGGGTCCATCACATCGGACGGTCGGGGGCGATTCATCTCGACCGTTGGATGCGATGGACCCGCGATCAGACAACTCACGTCGGATCCGCACGACCCGCATATTATCACTCGCGTGTATATATATATATATATATATATATATATATATATATATATATATATATATATAATTAAAACGATTAGGTGCTGCGAACGGCGGGTGCGACAGCGACATGGACCGTCCGATCACGGGTCCATCGCATCCGACCGCGATCAGTTGGATGCGATGAACCCGTGATCGCAGCCGCACCTAATCGATTTCCTATATATATATGTGTGTGCGCGCGCGCGTGCATGACATCACGAGAACCTCCTCCAAGATATAAATATATAGGTCGGTGAAAAACTCCATATTTAATTTGTGTTGTAGAGGAAATTTTAAATGAAAGAGATTCTTTGAGGAGACATATACGCTCATATATATATATATATATATATATATATATATATATATATATATATATATATATATATATATATATAATAATAATAATAATAATAATAATAATTCACATGCTTCAATTTTACACGCCCCAAAATGAGGCTCATTATGTGATAATAAGACATTGTCTGTTATGCCTTTAACTTGATAACTACCTCAACATGAATCCCTATGATCGTGGAGTACCATTTAATTATGAATATCATGTATTTCTTCACCATTATTTGATTCTGAAAATCATGCAGCAATATTAATCGATGTTTGAATTTCAGAACTGATTTTATTTATGAAGAATACGTGGGAGCAGATCGAAAATTTTAATTTTGAGGTGTTGGAAGGCTAAAAATCATTTTTTTTATTTGGATCTCACCTCAATGTCTCTCGGATCAGATTTGACATTATTAGATTCGTAATTGAATTGTGTTTTGCCTTTTGTTCTACATGTTTGAACATGAATTTTTTTCATGTATTGAATGTCATTTTCCACAGTTTGATTTATTTTTCTCTCAATATCTAAATGTAACATTTGATACTGTTACATTTTATATACGGGTAGTTTATTTAATGCTACTGCTACATTGTTGATAATGTAAATAATCATTTTTTAAATTTGTGTTATTTTTGTTATATTCATAAATGCAGCAGTCAACCGCATGTATGTATTGATTTATATTTGTTGCATTCATAAATATAACAGTCAACTACATGTAAATTGCATGGAATGCAAAACATTTAGGTAATTGTAATTGTAATGTTACATTTCTGTAAGTGTAACAGTTTTTATTCAAATGAATTAAATAGTTCATGTAATATTTGTTAAATGTAACTCACAACAAAAAAAAGTGGTTGATATTTTTCATAAAATGTAACTGACTATTGAAGAGAGAATCTATTTTAAAATTGTTTAAACATTGTATGAAATATAAAACAGTTATGTAAATGTAACTGTTATGTTACATTTATGTAAATATAACAATGTTTATGTAAATAATTGTAAAGGATGTAAACATTTAGAAAATGTATTTACATTTTCAGATATGGTTTATTTATTTAAATTGAAAATATATTTGTCAAATGCTATAATGTTTAGTTAATAACATTCTTTAAAAAAAAATGTATATAGTATTGAATGTAATGTTTTAAAAAAGGGATTTTTAGTTTTAAGTCCCCGTAAACTATAGGACTTAGCGATCGATCCCTCACTTCTTCATATTTAGGTTTTAGTCCCTACATTTAAATGATAATTTAGGAATAGGTCCCTCCTAGGGACTAAAAAGTAAACTAAATAATTTAAGAATAGGTCCCTCCCAGGGACTAAAAAGTAAACTAAATAATTTAGGAATAGATCCCTCCTATGGACTAAAAATGAACATATCATTTAAATGTAGGGACTAAAACATAAATATAAAGAGTTATATGATCGATCGCTAAATCGTATAGTTTATGGGGACTTAAAATTAAAAATCTTTTTAAAGAAAAGAGTAGCCGTTTGAAGAATTTTGACAAAAAAACAATCTAGGTAAGTTTGGTGTAATTAGGTAAGATTTGGGTGTAATTAAAATTGAAAATTTTAAGGATTTCAAAATTCAAATTTTGAAATACATAAATTTTAATGTAACCGTAGAAAATTAATAACTGATTAGAGAGAAAAAGGGATTTGGGTTAATGAGACAGATTTTTAATGAATGGTAGATTTATATTTTAATGTAAACGTCGCGGCCGCACCCGCCGTTCCACCGCACCTAATCGGTTATATATATATATATATTGTCAACATTATTTTTATCTGTTGTAATTGTTTTTAAATTGTGCATTCTCTTTCTTTGAATAAAATTAAGGTCGGATGCCTATTTTTTCTTAAAAAAAAAACTTATTTTTATCTTTACCATTTTTCTCTGGGATGTTTTTAGATCATTAATATTGGAATTTATGTTAATTTCTGAATTATCCACATTAAACAACTATTCCACTTTTAAAAAAATGCTACATCTACTAGCCAGTTCTTAACCCAATATTTAGTTCTATCCCTTTGTTTGAAGTCCTGTACATTTATATGAAAAAGGAAAAAATACCGTAGATCTTCAAATAAATGCACATGACCTGGAGGTGAAAGTGAGGCTAACTTTAGGGTTGGGTGTGTCAACCCGCTCCCCCTCTTAGCCCCTATTTGGAAAAAGAATAGATGTGGAATATGATAGAATAGTGGTGAATAAACTCAAAATAAAAAATGTATTTCTTTGCAAAAAAAAAAAGTGGTTATAATTATGCCAAAATATATGAAAATAAGTTGGTATTGATATTCTAGGTCTCTTATAAAATTGTGTTATTCCATTCAACTTATTCTACTATGATAAAAGGGCTCACATGTCAAATCATCTGTTATGCATCATCTTTTATAAATCATGTGGACCCACATGTTAAATAATTTTTTTAACTTTTATAAATTCATATCTAACATCTTATTCACTTTTTATATACAACTTATCCATCGTCAATCAAACAACAAAAATCTCATTATTACATTTTTCAACGAGAATAACTAAAAATATACAAACCAACTAATATGACTCATTCCATTGATATAGCTATCTTTTTGTCTCAATTTAAGTAATGACATAAGATATTCCAGTATATATAAAGAATAAATAATTTTCTATTTAGTTATGTTTTTAGTTATTCTAGTTAGAAAATATAATAAGAAAATTTTATTATTAATTTGATTGACCATAGATAAATCGTGGATTAATAATTGTGATTATCTACAATTACAAAAAGTAAAAAAAAAATGATTTGTGTCACCCCTCATTTATAAAATTTGATAACATTTTATTCGACAAGCATGTGAGACATCCTTATACTAGTGAAATAAATTTCAGTTTATTCTCATCTATTCTGATATAATCATACCCACTTAACATATATTTTTATAAATAAACAAGTTTCTTTTGAGCGAATTGTAGGTATTTTCCATTTAATTTTTTTTTTAAAATAGACAATATCCGAATTGAAAATGAGAATTAGCATATTAAAAAAGAAAAATACAGAGAATTGATAGAGTAGACCGCGCACATTTTATTTTATTTATTTATTTTAGGACTCGCTTATCTCGCTATCCAAATAAAGGAAGGGTTTAATATTCCACGCGGGGGATGTGTATTTTGTGAGACATTTCACACGTTAAAATGACAAGCCAGCGCAATCCAAGACTTCGGAGTACTGTTTATGTCCCCAACATCAGCTCTCCCTCTCCCTCTCTCTCTCTCTCTCTTCTTGTGTTGTCCGCCACCAACCCCTCTCTCTATCTATCCAATATTTTTCTCACATAGACTAATTATCACACCATATAATAAATACAACATTCACATGTCCCCTTTCCTTCATATATAAATCCCACCCCCCACTTCTCCTGATCCAAAACAAAAAAACACACCCATCTCTCCAACCCTTCATAAATAATGGCCGACATCCATTACAGCCCACCCAAACCAAGCCCAAGCTTGAAGCTCTTCGGCTTCCACGTATCAGAGCAGCAACAACAACCCACAGACCCCACCGACCCTCCCATCTTCCCTTCCAGCACCACCGACGGCCGAAGATACGAGTGTCAGTACTGCTGTCGCGAATTCGCGAACTCCCAAGCCTTGGGCGGTCACCAGAACGCGCACAAGAAGGAGCGCCAGCAACTCAAGCGCGCGCAACACAACCGCAACGTCGCGCGCAACCCCTT
The DNA here is from genome assembly GCA_030737845.1 of Acorus calamus. NCBI lineage: Eukaryota > Viridiplantae > Streptophyta > Magnoliopsida > Acorales > Acoraceae > Acorus > Acorus calamus. The sequence continues at coordinate 5,239,019 of CM060869.1, read as the reverse complement.
CCATCCGCATCCGCCGTCCTTTCCTTTTGCGACCGCGGGGTCATCTCGGCCGTCCAATAACGGATGGGTCTGCTTCCCCTCACCCCCCGGCGCGCGCGCGGCCCCGATTGGATACTACCACCATCACCACCTCCAACAACAACAACAACAACAACTACAACAACAACAACAACAAATACAACAGTTTGGGCGTGCCTCGGGATTCGTGCACTGGGGAGGGGGGGATGGGCGGGCGAGCGCGCGCGCGGAGGGGGAGGCAGTCGGGGTGGACCTGCACCTGAGCCTCGCCCCCTCCGCGCCTTGACTCGCGCGCGCGCGTCTTATGCGTACGTTTGTGTGTGTTTTCGTGTGTAGATTTGTTCGATTAGTGCATGGACTTTTTGCGTCGTGCATGTAATTTTTTTTTTATTCTTGTAGATTTTTTTTTTTTTGGATTGCTTATAGTTTTATTATTTTTAAATATCCAAGCTAGGTGAGTGTTGGGAAAATATATGAAATCGGAGTTCATTATTCTGAAAAATATGTTTAAGTTCTGCAGAATTTTTTTTTTTTTTTTTGCTTGGTAGTTCTGCAGAAGTTGAGCCTCTGATGCATGACAGAAGGTTCTGGTTGTCAATTTCTTGTACAAGTGTATTGGTTTACATACATATAATCAAAATGAAAGGCAAGCTAAACTTAAGAAATGTTTAGTATATTGAAAAAATTATTGTGTATGAGATTTTTTTTTTTGGTTGTTGTTTAGTGAATAATTAAGCATAATTAAAATATTGGCTCATAGTGATTTTAGATATTTAAAGTGGAAGGGAAATTCGATTTTTTAAAAAAATATCCCAATGTGAATATTTTTTATCAATTAATGTTGATCCGTACAAATATTTACAATGACACCAAAATTAAATCCATTTGGACTTTTATTTTTTTTGTTAGGTAAACGCTGGAGCTGATCAAATCCATCACCTCTGTTTGAAAATTTTATTATCAGCTATCAAGCTATGAATTCAATGTTCTAGCTGAAATTGTAATTCTTTACATTTTTCATACTAATTAATTTTTTAAAACTCTATTTGAAAAGGAAAAATTTTCACCTTTCCTCTGATTGATTTAATATCATGTTTTATGTTCTAGCTGAAATAAAAATAAATCTTTTGAAAAATTATAGATGAATTAATTTCACGTACTAAGGTCACGTTAAAGGGATTATAATACAAGGTAAAGGTACATGTAGGGACTGATTAAATAAAAGGGAGGTAGTCTATTAAATTTATCAAACACGTCTACCTTGGATTCGTATCACATTTTTTATTGATATATAATTGGTCATTGAATGAGCTTTCAATTAATTAAAGCATTGACGCGGTAAGCATTATTAGATTTTAATAATTTGGACAACAAATGAGGTTTGTGGGGGCCTCGTACGAACCAATGTCGGCTCCTGAACCTGTACATGCAAATTTAATTATTGGTACTTCAAATAGATTTTATACAGAGCTTTCACTATGGGTGGGACTTTGTTTATGTGGCCAATAGAATTATTTTTCTTCTAACATGTCACAGATGTGATTCAAGAATTTTTTAAGTTGATGATATTATTATTGTAACTCAGACTGGCAGACACTTTAGTTAGAGCCGTGGGTTGCCGTCGTAGGTCTTGAATTTAAATACTCTAGATTCATAAAATAATAAAATTAAAACATTAAAAAATTCAACATTGGGTTCCCTTGTTACCATGTCATTATTGTTGATCATCGAATAGTGAAAAATTAATATAACTTCCTGAAAAGTTAGTTAAATTGATTTTAGTCCCTGTAAAATTAAAAAATCGTCACAGGTCCCTATGTTATTAATTAGAAAAATATCATTTCAGTCTCTACCATCACCTGACTAACCAAGTACATGATTACCCTAATTACACATTAAAAGTTATCAGAATGCCCCCAACCCTTATTTTTAAAAAAATCAATATAGCTCCCTAAAAATTTGTGAAATCGGAAAAAAATTCTTATAAAATCGATAAATCCCTTCAAGTCTCTAAATTTTTTAACAATATTTATTTTACTCTCTACCGTAATTGAACTAATCAGATCTGTGGTTGACTCTAACCTTATATGATAATACCATTTTAAACTTTACTTGATAAAAAATTGTAATACACTAATCAAATTTGTGATTGGATTTAAGGGGATTTGTTTATTTTACAATGACCTTTTTCGTATTTTTCTCTCTTTTTATACCATTTGATATTATAGAATAACAAGAAGATTTTCAAAAAAAGGAAGGGGTAATTTTGTTAGCAAAAGGACTAAATCGAATTTTTCATATTTTATAAGGACTTGTTTGAATGTATTTGTTAGAGTAATTTAACTCAGGGGATATATCTGTTAGCCATACATATTTTCTTTGGGTCTGTGGTGATTTTTAATTTACACATACTAACACCGATTTAACTCTTTTTTCAGAGTTATATCCATTTTTCCATATCAGATATAACAATATCCACATGCCATTTTAAAGAACCATTTGACTACCTACTATTATATAGTACCATCTTATGCCGTGATTTGCGGGAAGTTTTTTTTATATTTGTAGAATTGTAATGAAAATTTATGGATAAAACTATATACAATCACTTGAAATATATAAAAAGAGAAAGAATTATATGATCCATATGAATTGAGTGTATTTCAATTCATTAAGAAAACATATATTTCCTCGCTCTAAAAAATAATATGATTCACTAGACAATTAGAAAATAAATATGATTGCATATTAGGATTGTTTGTGTTCGAGAGCATCCGCATTTTATTTGGACTATATAAATGAGATTCCAAGATGTGATTTAGAAGTCATTGATTATTCTTGACCTCCAACTCTAACTAATGATATTCATTGGATTTGAACTTTTGAAATTGTTGGATATTTTTCTCCTAAGCATATGTAGCTAGGGAGATGATGGGTTCTTGAAAAACAAGCTATCGTATTGAATCATTAGAGGTGGGAATGGGTTGTATAGGTTATATTGTCATAATTCCCTTCGAACATAATTTAACTCATTAAGGGTGCATGTGTTTGTGCAAATGAGAAAGTGATAGAAAATGAAAATTTTTATTTAACTATTCAAAAATCTAGTGTTTGTATCAAACAATTAATTTTTTTCATGTTTTTTCACACCATTTCTTAGGTACATGGAACAAAAGAAAAGTAGTTTCCGTGAACACTAATACTCCTAAAATTTTTTATTCAAAGTAGTTTTATATATGACACCAAATTAAATGTAATGTAACCTTTTGCTGGCATGGTGAATAATCTTCCATGTTGAAAATATAGCCATACAAGCAGGCTTGTCCCCAAATGGCATCTTGAGCACATGGGGATCCATTTTAATTCTAATGTATTATGAGGTGTATTATGAGGTGCCTGGATTTAGCATTATGTGGCCAATTTAGTTGTACAAGCATAACCACCAACACCATGCTTTTCCCCCACCTGGTTTGTCCTTTTAAAAATAAAAATGGCCATCTAATCATGCCTGACTTAGTATTGAAATTTTATAAGTATATATTTGTCTAATAAAAATATACTTTTAGATAAAGTATATGATAGTTTCACATTTTTCCTTATAATAATATATATATATACTAACATATAATATACAGTGTGTGAGGTGTCTATGAAGAACAGTAGCATTATGTTTGAACATAACAACGCAGAAGCGACAATATTGATTGAAGTAGAGCTCTTCAAAGTAGCTTGTCCTTTTGAGTTGGAACCATATATCACCTTCCATCATCCCATGTAGGGTGGAACGGAAATGTATACCTATATATAATAATACATATATAAAGTGTGAACTGACAAATGTGACAAGCAGACAATCAAACAAAAGCTTTGTCACTGGTAGAGGGGCTTGTGTTATTTTAATATGGGCTTAGATTAAGGTCAGGTCATACCTCTCCCAATCACCATTCATTCTTGACATTATACAAAGGCACCTCCATTTTTGCTTTTGATTGGGTCATCCTCTGTATATCATTGAGGGACTACGTAATGCTTTGTGGTGAATCAACAAACCCTGCTTTCACATGATGCCATGTGGGGGCCAAGAACAAAATCCCTGAGGATATGCAAGGAAAAAAATTTCACTCATTTTATATGCCATCTTATCACCTTTCGTTTGAATTTTTGTCTTGTATTCTGCTTTATGGATACAAAGAAAAAATAAGTGAGAGATAAATTTATTTTTTCTTTGATGAAAATATTGTTTATCATTCTGGATGAAAACGTGAGTAAATCTTATGAGATAAGATTTCTCGTGTCATAAAAGGCAACCCTAAGATTTGAGAAGAGTCAGGTTTCCACACAGAATCTATAATAATAAAAAAAAAAGTAAAATTTTCTTTCTTCCGTCTCTCTCTCTGAGAGAAACACGCAAATTTATTCTCGATTGTGTCTCTTTAAATTCGGTGAGAGATAAATTTATTTTTTCTTTGATGAAAATATTGTTTATCATTCTGGATGAAAACGTGAGTAAATCTTATGAGATAAGATTTCTCGTGTCATAAAAGGCAACCCTAAGATTTGAGAAGAGTCAGGTTTCCACACAGAATCTATAATAATAAAAAAAAAAGTAAAATTTTCTTTCTTCCGTCTCTCTCTGAGAGAAACACGCAAATTTATTCTCGATTGTGTCTCTTTAAATTCCTCTACTTTGACTCGCCGCACCCTTATTTTTCAACACGCTCGTCATTGTGATAGGAGCCCACTGTTATGACATGAATGTGTTACATAGTTTTCATGGTTTACTAAGCGGGAAAAAAAAAGTTTTCATGGTTTATAATAATAAATTGTTTTTTTGTATTATGAGATGTCTTACATTAAAGCAAATTTTCAACCATGCCACCAAAAACATTACTGACATGTGATCCTTTTGTACCTCTATTTTTTTACTCTCTTTTCTGTTACTGTTAAATGAGATTATTTTTCAATTGGCTATTCCACAAGATTGTTTTGTAAGAAAGGAACTGTAATGAAGAGAAAGATTAATAGATTATTATATCATGGTTATTAGAATAGTGAATATAAACAAGTTACATAATCACGTAAATATGTGTTTTCTTGTGTGGTTTTGTTTTTCTTTTTTTCATCATTGTTCAAGTTCTTTGAATGAACCCTAAGAGACGTCGCTGTGTCAAAGCCTTCAGAGAAGGAAGATGGCATTTAGGTGAGGAGGATGTCACTACTTTGAGAATGTGTATTGTTTGGAAGGGAAAAAAATACATATCAGTTTGACCGTAAGATCAGCTACGGGGAGTCCCTCTGATATAAAAAAAAAAAAAAATACATAGCTGCAACCACCTGGAAGGAACAAATGTGAGCACTTTTTTGAACCTGGAAAAACAATTCATAGGAAGAAAAAAAATACCATTTGGAAAAATTGAGAACAAGTAAAGAATTTTCTTTCTCGTGGTCCTTGACAAAACCTTTCTTTTGATGTGTGTGAATGGAAGTCCCTTTCTATGACATGCAGCTAAGGAAAATGAGGGAAACCAAACCATACATAGTCAATATCTAACAAAGTTTCTCATCATAAACAAAATTAGATTGGATTTGGCTTTTATGTCTTAGTGGATCGGCTCAACTAAACTGAGTCAACAGGAAACACTTTCTTTTTTTATTGTACAAATAGTTACATAAAGAGGGTTCTGGGGAAAAGTTTGTCAATGGAGAGATTGATTGCATGCTGTTTGTCCCAATGTCAATAAAAACAAGAATCTTATATTTCTTGTCTCTTCTGGTGGTGTATCTATTTAGCCCAATATAAAAAAAGCAAGTGGCTAGTGTAACCAACTTTGTAGGTGGAATCTAGAAAACCTTTTTTTCAATAATCTGATACCTTTCAATTTTTAGCCTTTTCTGTTCTATAAATAGGCAGAGAAAGGATTGATCTTTCAATCCTTCAATTTTTGATCCTGTTGTTGATGTCTCCATTATTGGGAGACTAGATCTAGCTTACAACAAAAATTGTCACAATCCCACGTGTTAAGCACATCAGATTGTTACAATTCAGTATTCCATTAGAGACTGATCAACCATATAGGATCCTGACTAAATCCCATCAGTAATTGGTCCTTGAAATTGCTCAACAAAGCTTCTCATATATTTCATAGAAAAATCAGCTTGAACAACTATCATACTTGATTTAGAAAGATTTTCATATTGGTGAGGCTCAAGCTTAAAAGAGAAGTAAACGATAATTCAAGGGCCGCATTGTTAAAGTTCTAAAAAATGAGAAGTTTATTGATCATTTATAAAGAAGTGGAACCGGATGAAATTGTGATACGTTCTTCAATATAAACTGAGCCACCCAACATGACTTGAGCTTGCATAAGATCTTCATCAGAAAAAATACACACACACACACAAAAATATAACTATTTAAAATGATCCTAATAGAAATGAACAAATAGATGAAATATTCCTTGTCATTGAACCAGAACCATAACATGAAATATTGGTTCAGTTGCACTTGTGAGTGCTTGCTATAGGAGGAAAAGTGTATAGAATATGAGCAGTTTTATCTACTTAAATACTCTATTTGGCATCCTGAATTAATAATTATACAATGATTGGGAAACAACTTCATACCTGAAGGAGCAGATGTCCCAAGTAAAAATCACAAGCAAAATTTGCCTTCTCTTCATTCAAGATATAATGAAGTTTCATAGCCTTCGTAACCTAAAGGGCTGAATCAAATATTCCTTAATAATTTCCACAAGAATCGGGGGGGGGGGGGGGGGGGGGGGGGGGGGTTTGCATTTATTGCAATTGTAATACAAAAATACACATAACTAGCAGAACCAGCTCGCATCTAATGTTGGACAGTCAGAAATACAACTGCCTCATGATGGGTGATATCAAGGAATTTTGTGACATAAATATATATAGCCAAGGAAGGAATCAAGGCGACTATGTCTACATGTAATTGCAAAGGAAACGCTGTGACCAAATGCAATGCAGGTGTACCAGACACTCCCCAGTGGTGCATAGATCTTTAATCTCCTCCGGTATGTTCAACCAGCCTTCTTATCAGAGCGATTAAGATTAAGATTGAACCACCTTTTCTTGGCCAATTTATCTTTCCCATCTGAAACTACATCCTCTGCAAAGCTTTCACCATTTAACTCATCACCGGGAGCTTTGCTGCTGCTGCTGCTACAATTACCATTGGAAGCAATATTGCAATTAGTAGTTCTAGCCACAGTGAAAGATGATTGTATGGTGTCTCTCTCTTTCAGAAGCTCATCCACCTGCATATAATATGTTCCTCAGGAACATTAATCAATTGTGACAAAAATCAAATGGATCAAAGCAAACTTATAGTGATTGGATAGTCGTGGGTTATCAGAAGATCAAGCTGGACTGGAAATTTATCTGTTTCGTGGTGAAGGATCAGTCATAATGAACAGCCAAACATCCACTTATAAAACCTTACATGAAGAGCTTATGCTGTTCAATCTGAAGAGTTTGGATCTATCTTCCATATACCACATAATTTTGAACCAACCGTGGAGATGTTTAGCTCAAACACAGACTATCCTCTTATAGCCAGATAGCCAAAGAGGCACATGGATAATCAATTGCGATTGGAAGTGAATACACGGAACCTCCAATGTTTGGGACACTTCAACATTAACAAGACGCACATTTATCTATTTATTTACAGATCCACATAATTTTACCAAATATCAGACACACATCCCTGAATCTCACAATTAAATGGTGACATATTTGGATAGTCTGACAAGCCCATAGGCACAGCATGACAGGATGTATTTTTGAACCCACTTCTTTCAATGCAATATTGAAGTTTATATAGTCAATGTATGTACATTCATTTAACAATTTTATTAAATCATATAAATCTTCTTGTTGCAGAAAAATGATAAATCTGCTGGTATGTAAATGGGAACCTCTTCTCTGCTTGAAAGAATAAAAAAAGGTCCTTGCTTAAAAAGAGAGAATACAAAAAGATGTTTTTGCATACATACCCCTCAAAGAACCATATATTATCATAATAACCCCTTAAAACTATATTACCACCAGTACCCTTCAAAATGGGTTGCATAAGTGTCCTTTTGAAGGGTATTTATGCACAATACAAATATTTTAAGTTTTGCAAAATACCCCTCAAAAGGACATCCATGCACGATTTAAATCATTTTAAGCGGTGTTGCTGGAAATAGCAATTCACTAGGGGGATTCTGATGAAATCCAACTTTTTTCAGGGGTATATATGTAAAACAAATCTTCTCAAAAGGATTAAATCCAGATTCAGAAAGCGACATGCATAGGCATTCGATGCTCCTACATGTATGCATATAATACACAGAGCTCAAAATTTTTAAAGATAGAAAAATGTTGAGATCAAGGTACATTCAATTTACGAAATAAACATATAGCAGATCTACACTTACAGATTGCTTTTCTTGGATAAATAAACATATAGCAGATCTACACTTACAGATTGCTTTTCTTGGATAAATCTGTTGGTCACTTCTTGAAAACGAGCAAGTGCCTATGCAATTATCAGGAGGTCAGAAAACAGAACAATAGATCTACTATAATACCGTAGGTTCAAAAGGGTCCACCTTTTGGTATTCAGTCTCAAACTTCCGCAACTCATTTCGCTTCATCAAAATTTGAGCCTCAATATCCTTGAGCTTCTCCGTTGTAGACTCAAAGGTTTCCGTACATAAAGCCTCAATGGTATAGGTTGCAGGCTTAAAAAAATTATCCCCTGAAGAACATTAGAGAGGTCAGATTATTTCATATTGATAGCTTTGGCTCCAGAACAAAAGGAAGACGAAAAGACTGACAAATGCAGACCATAAACAGCAAAAATGTGAGTGCCCGCTTTTAATTCTGAGACTTCACAGGGTTGGAGACCTTCCAATCTTTTGAAAAAAGCAGCCTCAGGATCTTTGGCCATTGCTAACTGCACAATGATGAAGTTAAAACTCAAAATACCCGTGAAACTCTGGCATGAACACAGTTTCTAATATATCGAGTAACAAAGTAAATACATGAGATTGTGCCAAAGTGATCTGTAGAAAAGTAGAAGCAACAATAATCACATACCGCATTCAATGTAGAATCCATCCTGTAAACTTGAAAATGTAAAAAGTACATCCCTGCAGATGTAACTTTTCCGGTTTTCTCGCATTCTTCCTGCAGATTAAAAAAAGAAAGAACATGCAGTATAAAGTTCTAGACCTCAATTCTGTTTTCCAGTGGCAACACAGAATAGGTTTTCCAACACAATTTTTCTCGAAAAAAAAAATCTACAAACACCGCGTTAGCCGAGAGAGAGAGAGAGAGAGAGAGAGAGAGAGAGACTTACCCAATGAAAGAGCACACAGTAAATAAAATAAAAATATGAGTTATTAAGCGTGATCAGTCATTAAATGCTCTTTGGTTCACTGAATCATGATTGGCAGCTGATAACTTCATTTTAAGCTACTAGCCCATTATCTCATCGGACATGATAGGTATTTTCTTTGGTCTATATATTTCGTTTCTGGTAAACCCTATTCTTGATTGCTTTAAGTGTAGTATTGCACAAATATCTTCCAATGCATATGCCATTGCCCTCTTTAAGGGGGAGAAGCAGCAGTACCAATGAAATCCCATTTATCCTCAGTTTTGTCGAAATATTCTTCTTGGTAAAATCTAACATGTTTAACAAACAGAAAAGACCTACACATAATCATCATGCGTTGTGAATTACCTTCAAGACCAATCCATTTCACATTGGTTTGATTTATTAGTCCTGCTTCTTGTCCTCTAGTTATACGGGCACTTGGTGAACTACAAGCCCCAAAACAGGTTTTCCTATAATAGTTCTTTTTCCAATTCTAAATGTGTGTTCATGTATTAATCTCTCTACATCATGCCATAAGGATAGATTTGTGAAGACCAATCATTGACGTTCCCCAGATATTTGGGATGTTAAAAAGGGTAGGATCTCCCATGAGAATTTTATTTTATACAGGCACATGTGCTCCTCACAAATCAAAAGTTCTGATTAACCAAGGTCTTACCCAATTGTTTGATATCTTAAATGGTAATCACATTACACAGAATCTTTCACATAGAAACGCAAAAATATTAATGAAAACCAAGATTTGATCTTCTTTACCTAAAAAATATACATTATAGCAGATGGACAGAGGGACCTATGATATGATTCAAATGTTTCTTTGTACTTCTAGTTTCAAAATTTTCTGGAAGAGATAATGCTTTTCAAATTTCTATACATTGATTAATGCAGAATTCCTTCAGCATATACAATTTCATGTGCTATCAATCTCTCAGGGTAGGTTAAAGCCAACTCAACATCCTGAGCAGAACAGAGCTTGGGTTGTTTGGCAGATGCATGATAACATGATTTCCCTAATGTTAATAGTCAAATAGTTCTTTTTTGAAAAAGAGAGGGAGCTTACCACTTTAGTCAACTAGTTCTATAAAGCAGACTGGAGGGATGCAAAGACATGTCAGATTAAAGCATATTGACACAATTTTGGCATATCTATGGCACTATAGATCCGCGGAATCCCGTGAGGCATATTGTCTTCCATGATGCTTTAAAATTCATAGAGAATAACCTACTCCAACTATTTTTTTTATTTTCTAACTTTTCTAAGAGAGGGTAACAAAGTTATTCCAAGATTTCATCAAACAAAAATGTGGACTAAATCTCTCATATTGCCCTCAGAAAAAAGAATAAAAAAATCATCTCAATACCAAAATAGAATGAAATAAATATGAATGATTAAGTAACAAGACTTAAAATCCAATCTGTACCTGTAAGGCTAATCCATACCCTCCATTGGCTTCATGTTCAAAATATAAAAGCTGTAACGATAAACACTAGTGTCAGATGAATGCTTACAAGGAAAGCAAAGATTTGCACTGCACACAATAGTTTTAGCTATACCTTGAATTTGCTTTGAGCAGCCGAAACAACTCTCACTACTATCCCCGATTGGGCTTGTTGATCACTAATTGTAACCCCATAAAAGTGAGCACATTGTTTTTCAACCTGCATCATATCAAATCAGAGAAAAGATTAGCAAAGTTAATAGAAATCTGTAGACTAATCCTGAGGAATAAAAGAAAATTAGAAAACACCTTCCCAGTGACGGAGGTCCCGAGACGAAGTGGCCTAACCGTCACAACTCCACTAAGAGCCTCTTCAAGCACAGTAGCAGAAATTGTTGTCTTGATAGGGACACCCAGCTTGCTAAACACATTCAAACCCAATGGATTAAGGCCTAAGTTGTAACTTAAAAAAGAAAGAAAAGAACTCTGATGGATCATTGCCTGAATAATGCTGCAAACATCGTATTAACAGTTCCCAAATTAGATAAGTCAATTTCCATATCCATACCCTCAGTCTCCAAAGCCTGAGCCAAACATATGAGTCATTGGTCAAGACTCAAGACTAAAAAAAACAACATAATCTTCCAATGCAGCACATAAACAGTTTACGAAAGTTTCTTACAAGTTCAACAAAAGAACTGTATTAATGCACAGGAAAGTGTTACTTGCATATACTCCTCAAAAAATCCTATTTTATCAAACTGCCCTTGTTAAAACCTTATGCCCAGCAATACCCCTCAAAAAGGTTTAACTTGTGCGTGAATGATCTTTTGTTATATCAAATATATATTTTAAGTCGTGCAAGAATATCCCTCAAAATGACATTTGTGCACAACTTAACCCCTTTTGATGGGTATTGATGGGAATAGGATTTCAACAGAATTATTTTGTTAGTATAAGATTTGTTAGGGGTATGGTATTTCTACAAATAAATACAACTGATCTCCCATGTAGTGTGTTGGGCCATGTTGTTGTCAAAGAATGAGAAAAGTTGTCAAGGGACCATGAAAAATAAAAGTTGGGGATGAAAATGTAAGTGGATGGTTTCCTAGTTCTATCGGGCTTGGGGATATTGTATGTGGTCGGTCTTGCTATTGGTTCTCTTTTAATTTTTGTTGCTTTTAATGAAGAATTGAAGATGTGTTCTCTCTCTCTCTCTCTCTCTTTCTCTCTTCCTTTGGAGGCAAGGCTTTAATGTGCCTCTCTCCATGTAGGAGTTTACCTCTTTTATAAATTTTCAGGTGATGAGTTCCCACCTCAAATTTAAAAAGATGGATTTGATCCATAAATTCCAATTGCCTAATCCACTTGTATCAGGATTAAAAAAAAAAAAGAAGGGGGAATTCTGTATCCATTTTGTTTCTAGGAAAAAGGATAATTAATTTTAAAAGGAGTGCTCAATAGGTGGATTTAAGTACATCTCCTGAACAGGTTTCTTATTAGTGAATATGGGAACACTGTGCAGCATTTCTGTCATAAACATATGTTGGTAACAATAAGCACAATAAGTTCATAAGAATTTCCTAACAAAATATAATGCACCAAGAAAGTGCAATTTCTGCATTGCAATAGAAGGAATATACAAAAGGTAATAAGCCATGAGCAGTCACCTCAAACCCTGCTGTGTCATACTGCTTTCTTTTATCTGGGTCTGCTAAGATGTTGTAAGAATAGGCAACCTCTTTGAAAAGTTCTGAGGCTTCAGGGTTGCCAACATTTTTGTCAGGGTGGTACCTGTTCATCATATAGAGAAGTTAATTGTTCCAACAACACTGTTCATAACTAACAGTTGCAAAAATATAAACGCAAACACAAAATGAAGAGCTTTGACCATGTACTGTATGAAGACACATGAAAAGTCATGTAAAATCAACAGGTTATGCAGAAGATCATACCAGAGAAGAACAAAGGTCTATAAACAAAATTGATCTGAAGATATTAGGTATAAGAAAGAAAAAAACTCCTTAGAAAAAAGAATAAGATTGCAAATTTACTCAACATTCATTACGAAGAGCATAAAATTGCTTGCAAATAGAGATGGGTTCAAGTAGCCTATTGAATCAATGATGGATGTGACAAAAAAGAAAACAAAGGAGAATCTGGTGCCTGGTGGGGAAGTGATTACTGATGCAAGTCTTTTTTTATTTTAAATTAAACGGTTTCCAGTACATTACGACTATTGGAATTGATAGCTTACCACTTTGCTCCCCTCATTTTTTAAATGCTAATGGTAAAAGAAATTCAATGTTATTGTATAGACCCCTGATTGATAAAAGAAAAGAGCAGCAACAGGCAAGTCAATAAGCACAACTTCTCAAGACATTATTATCATCACATGCTCCAAAGCGCCTGAGTATCAAATTTTGACTTGTTCATCCCAAAATAGCAACAACCTTAATTGGTTCATTCAATTATTTAAACATTTATCCATTTTTTATTTGTATGAAAGGTGAAGCACACCACCTGTAATTCTACTGGAAAACGGAACATTTGGGAACATTCAATAAATTTGACCTGCTTAACAACTAGAAAATGATTCCAGTTCAGCTACAGTGCCAAGATTATCAACCACACATGTAAACATGATCCATTATAATAAAATGAAGGAACTCTTTATCACCTAAAGGCAGTTGTTATTGTTCACAGGCACTGGTCCGAAGTACATCTTAACTTCTAATAAACACCCATTTATATGTCAACTCTCTCAATAATTCACTTATCAAATCACCATAATTTCCAATACTATCAAATACCAATAGTAGCAATCTGAGGCAAAAAAGGTAGGTTCATGTGAATGCTTTCTCCATCCAATTCACTCTCTAAGAATTCGATGAAAAGTGCAGGAGATGAGATGGATAAAGGTATCCAAGAAAAGAACACCCGCAAGTAAACTCTGTCCAATATCATGATACCTCGAATATCTCGACTATCAGAATGCATAATAGTCATGGAAAATCACCTTTTAAAACATCACTACTTCCATAAATTTGCTTATCACCATGAGCATAACCAAAAACACCAAGCCTTATTCCATCTATTTGGGGTTGGACAAATGGATTAAAGGTTAAAACACAATTAATGTGACGCTGACCCCCCTGTAAATCAACCCAGTTCTTAGATGAAAATTTAGGAGCAATGTAGGGCACTGCCATATCTTCGGAAAATATTACATTTTATCATTCCTGTGGTTACTTTTGCATATCAAACACATTTTGAATATTTTTTGAAGTATATACTTATCTAATGAAATGCATAGTTTCACAAAAAGTGAAGTACATACTCGAATGAATTCAATTCAAAATTTTAAAATTTTCATAATAGTCAAGAATTTATTAGATAATGTGGTGTCTGCAGAAATGTCCAGAGTGTATCATCGCCCAAAATTTAAAGATTATAGTGCCAGATTTCATCAAATTTTCCTTCAAAGATTACACAGTTTCAAAACCAGCTAAATTGTCAACACAAAATCTCATTTAATTGGCAAGAAAACTCGCAATGTAGGCAAACAAAGGAGCTAAAATTAAAGAAAAAACAATAAAGGTAAAGAATGAAAAAGCCCTTACTTGAGAGCGAGCTTCCTGTACGCAGTCTTGATCTCCTGATCCGAAGAATCCCTCGACACGTTCAAAACCTCGTACGGATCCCTCCGAACCACCGGCGCTGACGTCCCTTCCATCTTCACCGACGAACACATCAAACCTTCCCCCTCTCTCTATGCGTCCTTCACAGTCCCTCCATCAAATATTCAATTTCCTGTCTCCGAAATGTAAAGGAACGATCACCACCGAAAGCGCAGCTGGAAAGGCAGACAAAGAGAGATTTATCGAATGAATACAAGAAATTCAGAGAGAGAGAGAGAGAGAGAGTTGGTACCTGAAGAGGATTCGATGAAAGCAAAATTGATTCTTCGTTTTCACAAAAGTGCGATTAATAATCGAATGAGGCGCTCGCAAAAATCCATCGGAACTCGTAATTTCGGAAACCCGGTGTCCGTCAGATGTTACGGCAGCACATGAACTTGTATTAAAGGAAACATCCGTTACAAGATCCGAAGAAGTTCGACTGGTTTTTTTATTGGGTGGGGCTATTTGCACCCCTCTGTTTGCTTTTCACACCTCTTTTAAATGGATTAACATTTGAAAATCCATTTATAAATAGGTACTAAAGACACCCACTCTGAAAAAGGTTAGCCACATGGAGTGTCTAAGTATGTGTAATGTATAGCCACCTCTGATGTCTATGGGAATAGAAGTGAAACCCGTATGTTTTGGAATAGATTAGACACATAAGATGTCTAGGTATTTATAATCCTTAGACATTGCAACAATCTATGGGAGCAAAAATGAAACTTGTAGATTCTGGAATAGGTAAGATATCTGAAATGTCTAGGTATTTGTATTACCTAGACACTGTTGCAGTCTATCATAACAGAGGTGAAACCCGTAGGTTTTAACTAATTAGGTAGACATCTGAGGTGTCTAAGTATATGTTATATCTAGACACTTCTGCAGTATTTCGGAACAGAAGTGAAACAAGTAGGTTTTGACTAATGAGGTAGACACCTGATGTGTCTGAGTATATGTGATCTCTAGACACTGTTGCAGTCTATGAGATCTCTTTACAACGTACGCTACATCAAAAAAAAATATTAATGTGTTAAAAAAAGCTGCAACATGGTTTATCATGTAATGATAAAGGATTGAAAGAAACTCAACAATAACAACCAACCATGAAACAAAATAACAAACTACTCATTAACATTCTCAATTGCCTAAATCCTCCGATATAAGAAACGTTTCTTAGAAGCCATTGAAAGGAGGTGAGGGAGACAATCAATTTGTTATTTTTTTGTGGAGATTTGGAGGGACAAATGAAATGTTAAAATTTTCTTTTTCTGAAAGAATTGGCACATGGAGTGTCTACGAAATGTGAAACCGTCGACACTGGTAGTGTCTATGCGTGCAGAAGAATGACAACTTATTCACATCTTCGATTCCATCCCCCAACCTCGTCTCCTGGTCTACCTCGTCTCCACCTATGCCCATCACTCCCTCCACGAATACTGCTTCCACGCATTCGCCGTAAAAAAAAACGCACATTTCCGACGTCGGTTTTGACCGGACGACTTTCCTTATCGCCTCTCCGTGGATGTCAAAGACTACCAATGTATCTTCTCGGATGCGCTCTTCCCTACCGACCCAACCCCACCCTCCGCCTCAACCCCACCCTCTTCCTCCTCCTCCTCCTCCTCCTCCTCCTTCTCCTCTTGCATAAGTTTTTAGGGTTTGTAGTGGGGTGTGCAATGGAAAGTAAAATGTTATATAAATACTGGGGTGTGTACAGAACCCAGGTTATTTGGGTGGGGTGTGCTCAGACACGGGGTGTGCTCAGCAAACAGAGGGGTGCAAATAGCCCCACCCTTTTTTATTTGGGAGCTGTTTCCTAGGCAAACTCGGTCTCTAGCTCGAGATCGGATTAGGTGTAACTGGAGTTGCACAATTTGATTATTATAATACAAATTAATTATTATTATTATTATGAGAAACACAAATTAGTTGAAAGAATTTAATAGCATTCTAAATTTAATTTTAAAATTTTATTTAGTATCTCAATCACAATAAAATAAGAAGATCAGACGGTTAGTAAGCGTTGGGCAATCAAATTGTTCAACACTTGTTAGACCTAACCCGATCCCCTCTGACCTTTTTTGGATATAAACTATTCTGGGATAGATAACTTTTTTTAAGTTGTGTTTTTAATTATTCTCATTAACAAATGAAAAGATAAAGTTTTTGTTAGTGGGTTAATATTGAATAAGTTGTGAATAAAAAATAAATTAGATGTGGATAAAGATTTATAAAAAATAAAAAATTGATTTGACACGTGAATCTTTTAATTTAATAGAAGTGATGATACGTGATTTGATATATAAGCCCATTTTATAATAGTGAAATGGATTGGATGAAACAATATAATTCCAGTAGAAATTTAAAATACCAATACCAGTTTATTCTCACATTTTTTAGTATAGCTATACCCCCTTATTCTTTGCAAATAAACAATATTTTGGTTTTATTCTCGTCTATTCCTCTCTATTCCCCCTCCAAACTAAATTTATGCGAAAAAAATAAAAACAAAAATAAATATAGTTATACACAGTCTTTTTTTTATAGTCTCAAATACAGTTTCATATATCTTATTATTAGTCATCAGAATGATTTTTTGTTTACTTTTGTTAAAAATAGATCCATTCAATTTAAAAATGAAACGATATACACTTTTTATCGAAACATATATTTCATTAGACAATTGTTATAATTTACCTAAAGATTTCAGATACCCACTACACCGTTGAAAAACAAACAAACAAAAATCTAAACGGGGTTAAATATATGCATGTAATCCCAAAAATTAAATAGGATTGCATGCATACTATTTCATATTCTACAAGTAATTTTTACAAAAAATTATTTATAATATCAATTATCTACAAAAATATTTATATCTGAAAAGGTTATATTTAAATATTGATATTATCATTCATATTAATATTTAAATAATGATTTAATAATTAAAAAAATTAGATTAAATATATATACATAACCTCCTAAAAAATATTGTATAATATTAATACCCATATCTACGGATCTACCCTTTGAAATGTGGCTTGTGGGGAGGATTATATTGATGAATATCCACCAAATAATTTGGTTAACCCTTATATGAAAAAGTATGGATGGATCAATGAACACTCGGTTATTCCGAAATTCTCATTTGTTTTGATCACAAATATTTTGCCACCAAATTAACTTATTAGGTCGAATTAGAAGTAAAAAAAATTATTATTATTATTATTGTTTGAAAACGCATTTGAACATTATTTTATTTTAATAAAAAAAATAGCAAACGTGATTTTAAGGGGGCGCCTAAGGGTGGCATTGATTAATGGCAATAATTTTGTAATCGGTCTCTAACCTTTGTTAACTTACCTTAATTACTAATTAATTCCCTCTACTACTAAGGTCCATCTATATTTTCTTAGATTTGGGCACCCTCTTAATTTAATTAACCAGGTAGCCTACCGCATCATTAAAAACTAAATAAAACCCAATTAAAAGTTTGTTATATCTTTTAATATAAAAATTATGTTTTTGAAAAAACATAAAAAATAAGTTTTCTAAAAATTAATTTTTATAAAGCTACTTTTTTTTTCTTTTCTTTTTCCTTTTTTTTTTTTGTTGTTATATTGGAGGGACTTGGGATAACAAAAACAAAACAACATCCATTACCCTAACTCCAAACATCAAACCTCAAAAACAAATAAAACTCATCAACCTAAACTTTCCAAAAATAAAAATTAAATTAATTTAAAGCCGGAGCCTAGTCATCTCCTCCTCCGCTCCCTCCTCCGCCGCCGCAGCCTCCACGGTCATCATCTCCTCCTCCCCCACCAGAGACGCGACTCCGTCAACCCGAACTCTTCGCCATGGCGGCTCCGACGTCACGCGCCTCTTCTCGCCTTCCCACGTCACGTACCTCACCGTCTTGCGAAGGCTTCTCTTCCCCTTCTTCGTCGCGACGACGACCGCCCCAACTCCTCGCGCGCTTTCATCCGGCGGGGACGGCCACTCGGGTTTGGGCCCTCTCACTTTGCCTTTTTCGTACGCGCGGTCGATCACGCCTTGGACGGAAGGGAAGCCCTCCACGTGAAGCGTGCCGTCCGGGGAGTAAGCGATGATCGCGTACTGGGAGCCGCAGAGGACCGAGTGCTCGCGTGTCTTCTTCGCGAGGGATTCGTATCTCTCCTTAAACGTGCGCTTCTTCTTCTTCTTCTCCTCCTCTTTGGGCTTCACCATTATCGATCTTTTGTTTCTTTCTTTCTTTTTTATCTGTTGTGTTTTTGGTTTTTGGGTATGGAAAGTTGAGGTTTTATAGTGGGGTTGATGTAATGGTTTGTTTTCCTTTTTTTTAGTTGCCATTTATTGATTATTATTGTTATTATTGATTCGGATGAACGAATTATAACAAACTATATGGGATGGGTTTTTGTGTATATACCCCTTAAAAATATTATATTGTCAATTTAGCCCTTTAAACACTATTATCATCAATGTCTTTTAAAAAGGGCTAAATTGTACATGAATATCCGCTTTTTTTGCATAATATAGTATTTTAATTTTTGTGAAAAGATCTGCTTAAAAGGGAGTCATGCAATTTAAATTCTTTTTAGCGGTGTTGTTGAAAATAGTAATACACCGGGGATAGATTGATAAAATGAGATGTTTCAGGGGTGTATTTGCAAAACAAAATTTATAAATATCATAGCTATCTGTCTTATTTACCAAATAATTTGGTTAACCGAAAAAGAAGTATGGATGGATCAATGAAACACTGGGTTATTCCGAAGTTAATTCTCATTGGTTTTTATCGAAACGAAATTAAAATTAAATTCAAGGAAAGCTTCTAATATATAACGTATCATCATGTCTAACTTCAATTTAAGGGAAAAATTCATATTACCCCCTGCAATCTATTTTAAATATTCATATAACTCCTTGAAAACGCATACGTAAATTCAAATAGTTCATTAAGTTCAAAATCTATTAACAGTTTTAGAATATTTCATGAATATTTTGTTATCTAAACTCAGGTTCAACAAGTTATATATTATTAACACCCTACATTTTCTGAATAATACAAAAAAAATATTTTTTATTTTTAAGTTCCCATAAACCATAAGATTTAGTGATCGATCCTTCATTTCTTCATATTTTGGTTTAGTTCACATATTTAAAGGATATGTTTCTTTTTAGTCTCTGTGAGGGACTTATCCTAAACTATTTGGTTTTCTTTTTAGTAATGGGAGTCTAGGAGGGATTAAAAAAGAATATCTACTTTAAATCTGGTGAGTAAAATCAAAATATGAAGAAGTGAGGGATCGATCCCTAAATAGATATGTTTATAAGGACTGAAAACTAAAAATCTCTAAAAAAAAACCCCTTAAATTGACAATTTTACCCCTCCCATATTATAAGCACTACCTCCAACATTTCTCTCCTTATCCCACAGCCCTCCAATCCACTCATCAAACTCGGAGGATCGATTGAATATATGAGAAACTTAACTACGATCAATCAACCGATCTGATAATTACTACAAGTATGGATTTTATGCAAACGCGCTCGAATAATCAACCAAGCACATCAAAGCACAACAATTCTAACTAAGTATACACCGAAAACCCAAAACACCCAATTCAACAAACAAAATCAAAGTCACAAACCTCTTCGGACTCCCCACACCTCTCTCTATCCCTACAAAACACCCAATCACATAGGCATGCAAGGTCCATCACCCCCATCACATATTAGTTTGTCAGCCTTACAACACTCCTTCGATGCATTGAGCCTGAAATCCGTCCCCCATTTCACCAACCCCTCCCCCCGAATTCCAAATGCGATCAAGAAACCCGTAAAGATAGGATCTTTTGAGGTATTGGTGGGGTTTAACTTGGGAGAAAGATTGGGTCTTAATAGAGGATTCCAAACGTGATGGTTTGGACCAAAATTAAAATAAATATAATCAAAACTGGCTCTAAAGTGTTTGTCATTAATAATAAAAACATTTCGTCAACAATTTTTGCCACCAAATTGACTCTTCATGGAGCCCTGGCTGGCCGGGGCTTTTGTGATGGTAGGGTGGGATGCGGTGGACAGCTGGTCTATGGAAGGAAGTCTTGTATTTGGTTGACTTTTTATTTTCTCAGGTCGAACAAAAAATAAACAAATTATTATTATTAATCTTTGAAAATGCATTTGAACATTATTTTATATTTAGGGTGCGTTTGGTTGCGCGATTGTAAAACTGATTCTGCAGGAATCTGCGATTGCAAACCTGATTCTGCAGGAAGCTCACTTTCTCAGTTTTTTGAAATCGCAGCTTTTGGACACTATTTACCTGTAATCGCTGGGATTAAAACTGCGATTATAAAACTGTTTGGTTGCGCGATTGCAAACGCAGCTTCCTGTAATCGCAATCGCAGCGCAATCGCGCAACCAAACGCACCCTTAGAGAAAATAAAACACGCAAACATGATTCTAAACATCACGTGGTAAGCTCTATTCAAAAGTGTTCGTCCGATGGTGGTATGCTCAGTCAAAAGTTAAAAGATTGTATTGTGTAGGGGCGCCTAGGGTGGCATTGAATCAACTTACCTAAAAATAGATACATGTTAATTTTTCATTAAGCTACTTGCCTAACAAAAACAAAACCACATCCATTACCCTAACTCACCAACATCAAACCACAAAACAATAAAACTCATCATCCAACCTAAACTCTCCCAACAAAAAAAAAAACAACCAATCAAAGCCGGAGCCTAGTCATCTCCTCCTCCGCCTCCTCCTCACCAAGCCGGAGCCTAGTCATCTCCTCCGCCGCCGCCACGGCCATCATCTCCTCCTCCACCACCTGAGACGCGACGTCGTCAACCCGAACTCTTCGCCATGGCGGCTCCTTCGTCACGCGCCTCTTACCGTCTTCCCACGTCAAGTACCCCTCCGTCTCGCTAGAGCTTCTCTTTCCCTTCTTCGTCGCGACGACGACCGCCCCAACTCCTCGCGCGCCTTCATCTGGCGGGGACGGCCACTCGGGTTTGGGCCCTCTGAGCTTACCCTTCTCTCGAGGGGTTCTCCTCCCCTTCTTCTTCTTCTTCTTCGTCGCGACCACCGCAGCCACACCTTCATCTGGGGATGGCAATGCGGGCTTGGGTTCTCTCAATAATTTTCCCTTCCTGTACGCCTGTTCGATCACCTCTTCGACGGAAGGAGAGCCCTCCACGTGAAGGGTGCCGTCCGGGGAGTAGGCGATGATCGCGTATGAGGACCCGCAGAGGACTGAGACCTCACGAGTCTTCTTCGCGAGGGATTCGTATCTCTCCTGAAACCTGCGCTTCTTCTTCTTCTCTTCCTTTTTCTCTTTTTGCTTCACCATCCTTTCTTTTTTTTTAATCTGTTATGGAGTTATGGAAAGGATGATAAATAATATGTTTTGGGTATGGAAAGTTTGGTTTTTATAATGGGTGGGGTTGATGTATTGGTTTGGTTTCCGTTTTTTGAGTTGCCATTTATTTATTTCGTGTTGATTTTTTATTATTAGTGCAGATTCGGATTTACGAATCATAACAAACTATGTACAACAAACTATATATGGGGAGAGAGTGAAACTTATGGTTACATTGTATAAATATGGGCTTTTGCGTATATACCTCTTAAAAATATTATTATCACCAATGTCTTTAAAAAAAGGTTAAATTATACATTAACATCCTTTTTAGGGATCTTTTTGCATGATATAATATTTTAAGATTTGTAAGAGGGATCCATGCAACTTAAATCCTTTTTAAATGTATGGTTGAAAATAGTAATTCACCAAGGATATACTGGTAAGATGGGATTTTTCAGGTGTGTATATACAAAATAAATCTTATAAATATCATAACTACCTATCTTAACCCCTAATATAATTTTTTTATAGGTCTTTCTAATATAATAATTTGATTCGTATGAAACGGAATCCTGTACGAATATCTTAACAAACCCAACCGAAAAAATAAAAAGAATATAAAATTTAAAAAAATCATAAATTCTAACAGTAACATAATCAAATTTATCCCTTTGTTACGGACCTGGGGGCATGGGCCGCTTTGTCTTTTATTTTGGGGGGGGGGGGGGGGGGGGGGGGGGGGGGGGGGGCTCTATTCCCATTCAAAGTATAGTTCTACGTGCTTGTTAAAATTTCAGTAAAACATCTATCTCGTTACATGATGTATATATTTTATTAATTTTTTTATAGACTTACTAAAATTAGGTTCATTCAACTTAAAATGGAGCGATATACATTTTTTATTTATGCATATATCTCATTACATGATGTTTACTATTTTTTTATAAGTAAAAACATGTATGATTTGAATTTTAATTGATAAAAATAAATTGAGTCTTAACATTTTTCTTTTTCTGTTTTAAGGCACATGCCACTCTACTCAACGATAATAAGAAGTCAGAAAAGGATCACCATCTATCAGGCCTGGCCTTGAGCAGAGGCCACCAAGGATCACCATCTATCAGGCCTGCCTAGGGCCCCACCCAGGGAGGGCCCCAGCTCTGCAAAGCCCATACAATTTAACTGTGTAAGCCCATGAAAAAAAATATAAACTGGCTATCGGGCTGGTGGACCTTGAATACTCTACTCACCCTATTGATTCCTATGCCAGGCAAATTATTTCCAACTGACCCATTAAGATCCCTAAAACTCCTCCCCATCAAATCCCTAAAAATCTCCCACGCCTAATAAAAAATGTTTGCCGTTTCACATCTCCAAAACTCTCCTACGTCTTTCTCTTTTACACACATACAAACATTCAAGCCACCATCTCTACATATCTTGATCCCTGTTTTCAATTTTTTGTATCTATTTTACTCAATCTCTTTATTTATATAACTATTTGTGCTCTCTCTCAAACTCATAGACATCTCTCTCCATCTCTCTTTCTCTCTCTCTCTACATCTCTCTCCCTCTTAAAGCCCCAAAATTTCTTATTATTGTAGTATGAATGCTTGAACAAATAAAACCCTCTTTTAAGGTATTTTCATATTTTTATTTTTATTTTCATTCTATAAAGATCCAATTTTTTGTTGCTTTTCAAGTTTTATTTAGGATTGTATTTTTTTCAGAGCAGCCGATGTGTTTTTTTAATTAGGTGCATGATTTTTTTTTTAAAAAAGGGATATGGCGATATAGGTTTTTTTTTAGGTAATGGTAGGCATCCGCACTTAAATATATTAAGAGAGTGCCAAAAACAGAGAAACAAATGAAGGAAGAGGAGAACTCTACCGGGGTCTCATCTAGTACACCTCATCCTATTCTATGATTACAAATTGGCCCCCCATATACAAAACATTTTTTGCCCTGATACAATACAACCCCCCCCCCCAGTCCTTGACGAAACGAATCACCATCTCCCATACATTGTTGATGTAGAACGGTGTACCACGAAAGAGGAGATGGTTTCGAGTCAACCATAATATCCATGTCACCGCCGGTATGTAGGTTTGCATCACCTTCACCCTGACGCTTTTGTCACCCCTAGCATGCAATTTGCGTCCCGCCTTCCATAGATCCTCTAGGGTGGAGAAATGGTCGTCAAATTCTATAGCAGATTTAAGGAGGGCCCAAGCCTGACGTGCAATAGTACACTCGATCATTAGATAAATAGTTGATTCAGGCTCAAGGTGGCAAATAGAGCACGTCATGTCTGCAACCGGTGCCCACTTTGCCTGAATACTTTGGTAAGCAATCTTTGCTGGTACATTATCCAAATGAATACCTTCACCTTGTTAGGAACCTTTGTCTTTTAGATAGATTGCGCTTTCAGAGTCGTAGATGCCACGACAGGTAGCTCGTGCCTCCACTAGTCGTAACCGCATCGAACTGAAAACCCATCCTTCTCATGAGGAATCCACACCGCGCAGTTCACCCTTTCCATGTCTGGTCTGCTAGACTGAAGCAATGCCACCAATTCCATAAGTATGTCTTCCTCATTCGCTTGGACATCCCTTTGCATTTGAATAACCCACTATCCACCCATTAAGTCAGGGAACCATAATCAATTCACCACCCCCGACTTATTGGCAGCTAATGCAAAAAGAGATGGAAATCTAGAGCATAGCGGGGAAGCACCGATCCAAGTATCCAACCAGAAAGCAATGTGTGTCCCACTACCCAAGAACCATCTGATTCCATCCATAAAGTGGGTCGTCGACTGAAGAATTCCCATCCATAAATGGGACGATCTAGGGGTTCGACTTGGGAGACAATCAATCTGGTTACCTGCTTTATACCTTTCCACAATCATACTGCGCCATAGTGCATCCGACAACCACCGCCACTTCCACTTGCTAAGAAGCGCTATGTTCATATCTTCCAACTGAAGTACACCCACCCCACCATAACATTTACGAGTATAGACTGCATCTCATGCCACTAAGTGACTGTTCCTATCAACAGCAGGACTACTCCAGAAAATTCTTCGCCTTATGCTTTCAATGCATGACAGTACCCCACTAGGGATCTTAAAGATAAAGTGGAAATAGATCGGGAGATTGGATAATACCGCTTGGAGAAGAGTCAGACGACCACCATAACTAAGTAATCTGCCTTTCTACCCTTCGAGTCTCTTTTGAAAATGAGAAATCAAAGGGCCCCAATCCTCCTTCAATAGCCTATCTGTGTGAAGCGGGAAACCCAGATGGCTGGTAGGGAAAGATTGAATCTGACAACCAAAGACTTGCGCTAAATTCGTAAGCCCCGTAGTAGGGAGATTGGTACCCAACATCGCACTCTTCCCAAAGTTGATGTGAAGCCCAGGCAGGAGTTCAAACAGTCTGCAGATAAAACGGACTCCCCGAATAGAATCCTCATTCCCCTCGCTCAAAATTACCATATCATCTACGTATTGGGCATGAAAGATGGGTGAGCCCCCTGCTGTCGATGTGGATTTTTGACGAAGTTCGTCGTTAATCCGGTTCTTTCGAACTTGGATCCGGTCCGTACGCGAGGCACCGGATCACCGTTCAAAAGATCGTCCAAGTTCGCTCGACCGCTCCCAAAGACGCTGTTGTGATCGCCACTTGCTTTTCCTCAAAAGCAAGAAAAGAGGGTTTCTTCTGTTACTCGCCTTTGCAGGGAAATGGTGGATTCTCTTCACGTTGACGCAGCCGGCCACGCAACGCGGTGAAGCTCAGGTACCTCGCACAAAATTATTAAGATCCGATTAGAACAAAAGAGTGTAATAAATTATTCTAAAATGAAAAATAAAAATAAATTAAAATGTGAATCTTGGAACGCACCGCATTGGTTTGTTTGGGGGAGGGGATTAGTATTGATTTTACTAACCCCTCCCCAAAAGATTTACCGCTTTAAAATGCAATAAAATGGATTTGGATTGATGCACTAAGCTAAATGATGTAGATGAGATTAACTAGTAAATAACAAAATGAAATAAACAACAAAGAGAAAGCCCTGTTTTGAGCCCGGCCAAAACAGCTCGGACCCCCTTCTCTTCTTATTCTTCCTCTCTCTCTCTCACTGTCTCTCTCTCTCTCTGTCTCACACAAACACACACACACACCTTTTTTATTTTAAAACAGCCCCAGACCCTCTTGAATGAAAACCAAGACACATCCCTAAATAACCAAAACAAAGACCTCCTCTGTTTTTCTTTTTTCTTTTTTCTTTTTTTCTTTTCTTCCTCCCCTGTTTTTCTTTTTCTCTCATTTCCTCCCCTCTTGTCCCTCTGTTTTCTTTTCTTTTCTTGCCTCCCCCCTTCCCTTTGAATAAAAAGCAAAGCCCTCTCTCTCTCTGCCTCTTCTCTCCCTTTTTTTTTTTCTTCTTTCTCCTTCCCAACAGCCGAAGCCATCCTCTCTTTTATAACCCCCCAGCCAAACCCTTTTCCCTCCACACTAAGAAAGCTTAGCCATACCTCCTTGAATCTCTCCCATGCCTTTGAGTGACCATCCGAAATGACCAGCCCACTCATCACTTCCTCACCTTAGCCACTAAGCAAATAATGTGAAAGATCATCCATCCCTCTCAAATCAAATATTTGACTTTTCACCCCTACATGGCTTATATCTTTGTGTACTTGTGGAAGTGATGTGTGGGCATGGTGTACGTGAGAGTGGGCATAGGGGGTACTAATGCATGCATGTATATATATGATTTTGATGTAGATAGTGTAAGTAAGGTGTAAGGTTGGGGTGGGTGATATGCATGGTGGCATGAAAAAAAATGTGATGCTTGTATTTATAGATGCATGATATACAGAGTTAAACACTTGAGAAATCATAGCATACTAGAAAATAATGCATTTGGAACAAATATTGAACTGATTCAGATATTGCTAGAGATAAGTAAATTGGATCCAAATCGGTCAAAATGGGGTATCTACAATTGCCCCTCCTCGGACGGTGTTTCAAGTGAAACGAGGAGCACTGTTCTAGGATAAGAAGAGAGACCTCATTTTGACCGACCCATCCGACATGGATTTTGGTCTCATGATGGATAACAACTAAGAAATGAACTTAGGACAGGTTTACAAAAACTCATCAACAAAATGATCCTGGGGGAGAAAGACATTTAAAACTAATGCAGTGAGTGATCCAACCCTCGATTGGGGTTCCTAGCCTTTGTGTGCTGCAGCCCGGCGTTGGATTCCCTGTGCCTACCATGCATAGCAACTCAGCGAACAGGGGGATATCACAAATGTGAAAAGAAAGGCAAAGAAAATTTTGATTGATAATTTGAAAGGATCATTGGGTCATGAATCAAGGTAGACAAAGCCAAAGAAAATTTTCAGGGTGGTATGAGCAACAAGGCAAAACACAAGGGAGTGGAATAATTACTTATACCAGGCAGGTTTTCGAATCAGACAAATACTCAAGCCAAATAAAAATTGAAGCTTATAAAGGTACTGAAGAGAGAGGCAAATTATGCAAATTATCCTAAATGCATGCATGCTGGGTTGATTTTTGAAAACATTTTTTTTTATGCATGTTAGTGGTTTTAAAAAGTTGTTGGTGACCAAGGTTTGGGTCAAGAGTCTTGGAAAGGGTCTATCGTCCCCATATTTAGGCCACCAACAGCCATACAAAGCTTGCATTCACAAATTGGTAGATCATTGCTTTTGCTAGAGGGGCGCTCACCAGTCAACAAGCAAATGCAAACTAGGTTTTTGAAATTTTTTTTTTTTTTGTAAGTTAGTAAGTTAGAGTTAGTAAGAGATATGCCTGCACAACTCAAAATATACAAGGTGATCATGTAACAGGCATGAAGAAGATACAAATAGCTTGCAGTTCTATAATACATGTCATGGTATGATGTGAGTGTGTGCTCAAGTGACGTGTCATGGTAGGATGATGAACAAGCAATTTAGCATGTAAGAGCATGTTGTATGAAAAAATTAATTTAAGCATGAAAGACTTCTATCTGATTAATTCACTCCAGTTTGTTTGAAAATTTCATGTCCACTCAGACAGGCACAAGATTTCCGTCCATCGGATTAGGCAGCCTTTAAAATGACTCACGTGGTGTGTGATGGTGTCAGCTTAGGAGATTGTTCACTATAGGATGATCAACCGCTTCGCCAAATTTCTAGTGTAATTGGCTCTTCCAAGGGAGAAGTAGAATGAATGGGGGTGAGAGTAATGTTTTCTTAGAACCATCAAAATCGTCCCAGTCCTAGCACATATCTTAAGTCACTCGGTCCCTCTAGCTTTCTTCTTTACTGCTTTTCTTATTCTCTATTTTTTTTCTTTTTTTGTGAAGGACGTAGACCCGCATTGGACATCTACTTTTCCTCTCTTTTTTTTATATGGCAAACCTTGCCTTGTTTATCGGGGGCATTTCTATTTTTTACCCTCCCTCTACTCTCTTTTTTTATTTTTTTGAAAGCATCAATAGTGCTAGAGTCAGCTTCTTTAGGACATGTACCAGGACTAAGACATTTCTATGGGTCGCAGTCAATACGAATGAAAATTTTAAATAAAAGAAGGAAGACACAATTGCCCCAGTCTAATGGTGTGGGCAGCCTTTCTTTCCTGAGGTGGACTAAATCCTAAGCCAATCACGTGTGTGGATGGTGAGATGATAATGTGAGCCAAGTCAAAGACAATAAATCCTCTGGACATGGTCTATCGAAAGTCCAAGCAAATATGAAATAATCAAACAAGCAGAGTAAAAGCTAACAAGAAATGGTAGTCATGCTCAAACTAACTATTCATTGGAGATTTAAAATTGCCCCAGTCTAGTGTTGGACTGGGGGTGCTCTTATAATGAAAGATAAGTGTCCCAATCTAAGTGTTGGGCTGAGTGTGTCTTTGAAAACCTTTTTTTTTATATGATTTTTTTTTTGAATTTAAATTTTTTTTTTTTGGATTTTAACATATTTGATTTTTTTTTGGATTTTTCATTTGAAGAAAGCAGTAAACAGACAACATGCTATATACAATAAGCAGGGAAGATGGAAGATACTATACAGTGCTGGAGGGTGGCCTCCAGAAAATGATGGTACAGGATGAGTCCTTCATGGAGGCTCAAATTGAAGCAACTTCAGAGGAATGACGCTTGAAACGTCTGATGTAACATTGATGGCGCGTCCATTCTTCTCCAATTTGAAACGTGTGTGGCGCCTTCTATGCCATTGTTGCTCGGCATCCATCAGAAACTGTCGAAAACGCGAATGGCGCCTTGATCTGCCATATATTCTCAGCAGAAAGAAAATGTTCCCTCGCAGAGGGGTCAGTCAATAAAGATGCAAATATGGAAAAGCAAGCCATAGGGGGAATGACTGACTGAATATGTGTAAGGGGAGATGGGTAAACATGATGCTTGAGGCCTTGATGATGGTGGGAGTAATGACTTTGCAATTGGTGCAACCAGGGGCGTATGGATCAGATCTAATTTGGATATCAAGGGAGTGATTGATTTGGATATGGCGAGGGATATTGCTTTGGATATGGCGAGGAAAATTACTTTTGATATGGCGGGGGATATTGCTTTGGATACGACGGGGGATTCTGATTTGGATATGACGGGGAACTCTGCTTTGGATATGGCGAGGACTTCAGATTTGGATATGGCGGGGACTATTTCTTCGGATGTGGTGGGGACTATTTCTTTGGATGTGGCAGGGAAGTCAGGAGGAGAAAGCTCCTCTGACAGATGGAATGACAAGTCGAGCATATTTGGCAATTGGGATGGCTCGACCGCTTCCTTATTTTGTGCATTCCTAAATATGAGAGCTTTTGATTCGAGGACATGCACAATTGACTCAATCGGATCCGGGTCAACCTCAAAATCTGATGAATCAAAATGTGAGTCGTCTGAGATGACCGGAATGGGTTCAACAGGCTTTGATATGATTGGGTCTTGAGCAAGTGGAGACAAAGGGCATTCAAATTCAGCAGGGTGGAGGGCTTGGGTGGTGGGTTCATGTGGTGTTGGGGTAGGGTAAATGGATTTCAGTAGTTCTCCATCACAGGGCTCTTCATTATCATCGTAGTCCCATTTGGGACATTCATCAGATTCCATGATTTCGACTACTGGAGACTC
The DNA here is from genome assembly GCA_030737845.1 of Acorus calamus. Lineage (NCBI taxonomy): Eukaryota > Viridiplantae > Streptophyta > Magnoliopsida > Acorales > Acoraceae > Acorus > Acorus calamus. The sequence goes on along the minus strand of CM060869.1, from coordinate 5,208,911 downwards.
ATAGGTTGGGTTTGGGTTTGGGTAGGTGAGTTCTAATATTTCTCCATCACAAAACCCTTCATCATTGTAGTCCCATATGGGATACTCTGCAAATTCCGTGATTTCGATTATTGGAGGCTCATAGGCTAGGGTTGGGTCGGACGGAAGTTCTGGTTGGGGTTGTGGATAATAGGTTGGGCTTGAGGGGATTGGGTCAATTGGGATTTTTGATTGGGGTTCAGGTTGATGTAGGTAAAGATAGGTTCAGGCTCAGCGGCTGGGTATGTATAGGGTTGATGGGGTGAATGACTTGACTGAGAGGCCCTTAGTCTAATGTTGGGGTCCCTCTCACGTACACGCCCTTGGAGCCATCTCGGGAGAGGACTTCCATCGGGCGGCCTGATAATTGGAGAGGGCATCTCAACAACCTCAACATGCTCTTGGACTGGATATTGAAACTCGGGAGCCCCAAAATATGCTTCTTCATTCGGATGATAGGAGGGAGCCGGGAATGAATATCTTTGGATTGCAACAACGCAATCAAATAATTGATCAAACGTGTTACAGTCACAAAGACTCAATGCCCTCTTGATGTCCCCACAGGAATTCATGATGATCATGTCAACCTGTTGGGACTCAGGCAAAGAGATTCCAGATCGGATGGCCATATCCCTCCATCGATGGGCAAATTGAACGAAGTCCTCCCCAGATTGCATCTTTTCCGCAACAAGGTCTGCTGGGGAGGGAGCACGCCTAGCTTGGAAACTAAACCGATTGAGAAACTTTTGGACTATATCGGGGAAGGTTTGGAGATCATTCCGGGAAAGGGACGTGAACCATTGCAAGGCAATCCCTTCCAATGATGATGGAAATAGATAGATGAGCATGGCTTCATCATTAAGGAAGGGAGCATCGAGATAAAATGCATTGATATGGTGACGTGGATCACCGTGACCACTATACTTCCTAAATTTGGGAGTTTGAAAATTCAGAGGAAGTTTGATGGCATCAAATTTGACAATGGTTTCTCCAATGGGAATCAGTAGGGACAGGAGATATGATCTCAAAAACCTTCTGCCTTATGGTTTCCTCTAGGGTTTGATTAACCCTCGAGGAATGCGAGATGATAAATGAGGCATGATGGATGGGAACCTTGGACTGATAGGAAGGTGATGGGACCGACTCATGTCTAGTGTTCTGGTTTCTGTGGTTCTGATCAAATCGGGATACATCACCATGAAAATAAGACATTTTTTTATTTTTTTTTATTTTTCAATTTATAAACAAAATTAAACAAATATATATAGAACAAAAGTAAACCTTAGATAAAACAAATATATAAAATCAACTAAATGACATGCAAGGCTTAAAAGGCTGTACAAAGGAAGAAAAATTCTTACACTTAACTGCTGTCAGTAGTCATTCTTTTGGATTTTTTTTTAAGATAGAAATGAAATGACCCTCCCTTTTTTAAATAGAAACAGAGAACGTCCGACTTCTAACATGAACAAACTTCTTGCTTTATTTATTTATTTTTTTGTTATTATTATTATTAATTATGACAAAACAAAGTCAACACTTTTTCATGGAGAAGACAAACAATCTTATATCAGCAACCACTTTGGACGAAAGAAAAAGAAAAAACTTTGAAGATTCAACACAATAAGGAAAAAAAAGAAAAACAAAAACAAATGCATGCCATTGTTCACATTCCAAATCCTCTCATCAAACCGGAAACATGCACGTTTGAATGTTTGAAGTGCCTTTTTTTTTTTAGAAAAACTTTTATATTGCAATTAAAAATAATAATAATAATAAGAACTACACTATTTCTACCTGGATCTTAATCAAAATGTGCAAGGATACCTATTTCGAGCTTCACAAAAGAGGTCCCACCGTGATCGCCAGACTGTCGATGTGGATTTTTGATGAAGTTCGTCGTTAATCCGGTTCTTTCGAACTTGGATCCGGTCCGTACGCGACGCACCGGATCACCGTTCAAAAGATCGTCCAAGTTCGCTCGACCGCTCCCAAGGACGTTGTTGTAATCGCCACTTGCTTTTCCTCAAAAGCAAGAAAAGAGGGTTTCTTCTGTTACTCGCCTTTGCCGGGAAATGGTGGATTCTCTTCACGTTGGCGCAGCCGGCCACGCAACGCGGTGAAGCTCAGGTACCTCGCACAAAATGATTAAGATCCGATTAGAACAAAAGAGTGTAATAAATTATTCTAAAATGAAAAATAAAAACAAATTAAAATGTGAATCTTGGAACGCACCGCGTTGGTTTGTTTGGGGAGGGGATTAGTATTGATTTTACTAACCCCTCCCCAAAAGATTTACCCCTTTAAAATGCAATAAAAATGGATTTGGATTGACGCACTAAGCTAAATGTTGTAGATGAGATTAACTAGTAAATAACAAAATGAAATAAACAACAAAGAGAAAGCCCTATTTTGAGCCCGGCCAAAACAGCTCGGACCCCCTTCTCTTCTTATTCTTCCTCTCTCTCTCTCACTGTCTCTCTCTCTCTCTCTGTCTCACACAAACACACACACACCTTTTTTATTTTAAAACAGCCCCAGACCCTCTTGAATGAAAACCAAGACACATCCCTAAATAACCAAAACAAAGACCTCCTCTGTTTTTCTTTTTTCTTTTTTCTTTTTTCTTTTCTTCCTCCCCTGTTTTTCTTTTTCTCTCTTTTCCTCCCCTCCTGTCCCCCTGTTTTCTTTTCTTTTCTTGCCTCCCCCCTTCCCTTTGAATAAAAAGCAAAACCCTCTCTCTCTCTGCCTCTTCTCTCCCTTTTTTTTCTTCTTTCTCCTTCCCAACAGCCGAAGCCATCCTCTCTTTTATAACCCCCCAGCCAAACCCTTTTGCTTCCTCACTAAGAAAGCTTAGCCATACCTCCTTGAATCTCTCCCATGCCTTTGAGTGACCATCCGAAATGACCAGCCCACTCATCACTTCCTCACCTTAGCCACTAAGCAAATAATGTGAAAGATCATTCATCCCTCTCAAATCAAATATTTGACTTTTCACCCCTACATGGCTTACATCTTTGTGTACTTGTGGAAGTGATGTGTGGGCATGGTGTACGTGAGAGTGGGCATAGGGGGTACTAATGCATGCATGTATATATATGATTTTGATGTAGATAGTGTAAGTAAGGTGTAAGGTTGGGGTGGGTGATATGCATAGTGGCATGAAAAAAATGTGATGCTTGTATTTATAGATGCATGATATACAGAGTTAAACACTTGAGAAATCATAGCATACTAGAAAATAATGCATTTGGAACAAATATTGAACTGATTCAGATATTGCTAGAGATAAGTAAATTGGATCCAAATCGGTCAAAATGGGGTATCTACAATTGCCCCTCCTCGGACGGTGTTTCAAGTGAAACGAGGAGCACCGTTCGAGGATAAGAAGAGAGACCTCATTTTGACCGACCCATCCGACATGGATTTTGGTCTCATGATGGATAACAACTAAGAAATGAACTTAGGACAGGTCTACAAAAACTCATCAACAAAATGATCCTGGGGGAGAAAGACATTTAAAACTAATGCAGTGAGTGATCCAACCCTCGATTGGGGTTCCTAGCCTTTGTGTGATGCAGCCCAGCGTTGGATTCCCTGTGCCTACCGTGCATGGCAACTCAGCGAACAGGGGGATATCACAAATGTGAAAAGAAAGGCAAAGAAAATTTTGATTGATAATTTGAAAGGATCATTGGGTCATGAATCAAGGTAGACAAGGCCAAAGAAAATTTCCACGGTGGTATGAGCAACAAGGCAAAACACAATGGAGTGGAATAATTACTTATACCAGGCAGGTTTTCGAATCAGACAAATACTCAAGCCAAATAAGAATTGAAGCTTATAAAGGTACTGAAGAGAGAGGCAAATTATGCAAATTATCCTAAATGCATGCATGCTGGGTTGATTTTTGAAAACATTTTTTTTTTATGCATGTTAGTGGTTTTGAAAACTTGTTGGTGACCAAGGTTTGGGTCAAGAGTCTTGGAAAGGGTCTATCGTCCCCATATTTAGGCCACCAACGGCCATACAAAGCTTGCATTCACAAATTGGTAGATCATTGCTTTTGCTGGAGGGGCGCTCACCAGTCAACAAGCAAATGCAAACTAGGTCTGGGTCTACCCTAACCTGATCTTATTGACCTGAGACCCGATTGACACAACTCAAATACTATGATTTTTTTTATTTATGATTCAACCCAACACTCATGATCTAATCCAACATTATTTATAACTAAATACTGAATAATCATTTAAAAATATTAGTATTTAAAATATTTTTATAACTTTTTTATTTCACATAGAAGCAGAATAATTCAAACCGTATTCCAAATGTTCATCAAACATTAAAAAAATTAGTGAATAACTATTGATAATACATTCGACTCTATTTATTCATACTCATCATGTAAAACCATAAATGAAAAAAATTCAACTGGGTTGATGAGCGTGGTCTCCACACCCCCCCCCCCCCCCAATATGTAGTGCTCTAAGTCAAAACTCTTCTTACATTGTCCTCCTCCTCTCCTCAATTTCACAAACCTTTTATTTTTTTTCCCCAAAAAAAAGGTAAGATAAAAAAAATCAAATGAAGTCATTATAAATCCTTAAAAATTTCTTTAAAATCTTCTGACCTAGATCTGTTAGTGGGTCAACCTGACCTGACTCGAAAGACCTGAGATCCAATATGGACCGACCCGAATGACCCAACAATGAAACAGATACCTGGACTCAACCCGTTCACAAGCCTACTTATATATACCCACCAATTTTTTTCAAATTATATGCCAACTTTCCAATGTTCATGGATTTACTTTTGATCCAATTTGTCATTCACGCAAAATGATTTTGAGCAGCATATATTAAGTTTATCTATTCGAAAAGGAGAGCCCCAATCAAATGGGTATCTACATCAAAATATTATTGGAACCCAATATAATCTTTTGACCCAAAGATTACTTGACCAAAACCAAAGTGTCCAAATTCTTCCATCTAGAATCCCCAATAGCATTCCAAGCCGACTGCATGTCCAGATAGACTTCCGGATCAGGAAATGGACCCTATGGACTTCTTTTAGACTTAACTGTCGTCAGATACTCTAACCCTAATCATCACATATATATTAGCATCCATCACACTGATTTCTAATTATCAACCACACAAATTTAATGTGGACAAAAGGGTCACAACTGTATGTCTTAAGATACCTGGTCTATTATCTTGCAAGCATCGTGGTGAACGCATAGAGGAATAAAACATGACAAGATGAAATATTTAAAGGTCATATTTAGGTTTTGTACTCATTCTCATTGTACTGGAATATTCAGAAAAATTACATTTATAATCCTCACTTCATTCTTATGTTAGTTCAATTCCTGAACATGCATTAAAAATCAAGTTTTTATTTCCATGGATTCTACTAGAACAAGATTCGTGGGTAAGAAGAATTCTTTTTCTAATGGAACTCTACCGTTGTGCAAAGCTTGCAATTTTCAGCTATAAAGGGACACAATGTCACTGATTCACTAGTTTATGATAATACTGCATCCTTATTGAAATCAAATAGAAATTCCTGCTTGGATAGTTATATAAACTATTCTGTGATATATAATTATTTCAGTATAAATAAGAAAAACGTTTTTTTCTGTATAATTATGTTTTTAGTTATTCTTGTTGGTAAATGTAATAATAAAGTTTTTATTGTTTGGTTGACTATGAATAAGTTATGGATGAAAGGTGAATGTACTGTGGATAAAGGATTATAAAATGTGAAAAAAGATTAACATGTGGAATGCCTGATTTATAAGAGGTGATGACAAATGATTTGATATGTGAGCCACCTTATTCCAGTGGAATAGATTGAGTGAGATAACACAATTCTAGAGAATTGAACCTGAATTATCAATATCAATTTATTTTCATTTATTATAGCTTAGCTATACCCACATGTTTTTATTGGTAAGTATTTTATTATTTAATTACTGGTCAAATATTCATCTATCAGCAAGTAACAAGATTTGAACTTAGGTTCCCTCACTAAGGAGAGGGTACCTCTATCACCATTCCAAGAAGAGGATTAGTTATACCTAAATATTCCTTGTAAACAAAGTCTTTTGGATCCGCGATAACGTTTTGATGGATTTTCTACCGTAGACGCTACTACAAATCTAAACAAGATCTTAGGCTCCATTTAGATTTGTGATTGAGAAGATTTTGCATTTCAAAAGCTGACGATTATCAAAAGCAGATCCAAACACATTTTTAATGTTTAGCTTTTCAATTCCTCCTCATGCTTTTTCAGGTTAAAAAATTCAATGACTGAAAAGCTAATAAAACAATGTTTTTCAAAAACTGAATTTGAAACATTAGACTTTAAAAATCACAGTATTTCAACCACACATCAAAACGCAACTGACAACCGGGTCTCGGCCTCGGCTATGAACGTCAAAGGTTCACAAACAATAGTCCCAATATATGGTGAATTAAGATTCCTACATTGAACAAAATACTATCAAACTTACACGCATTGATCAATAATAGCCAAAGCCTATAACAACCTTCAATGATTTTTCCCACACTTTTCAAAAATCCAAAAATAGAAAAAATAGAAAGTAACTAAATTTATAGATTGTTTATAGCTCATGGGTTCGTCAACATTCGATTAAAAATAATAATAATAATAATAATGAAGATCAAAACAAGAATCACAAAAAAAACCAGAAGATTTTCAAATCGAGACTAACATAAACAGAATCAAGAGCTGACAGTCTTAAAAAAAACAAACAGAATCAAGAGCTGACAGGTTTCTTCTCAGATGCCAAATCTTCACCGGGCCCAGCCTTTTAACATTTATTATTCTAGTTCTCTTCCACATAAAAAGTTATTCCGTTTCAAATATGTTCATTCTGCAATAATAAAAAAGAATTTCTTCCATAAAATCTATAAGAAATGAATTAATGAGAAGGCCTATTGGACCATCTCATCTTGTTCTCCCTTTTTTTCTTTTTTCTTTTTTCTCTTTTTCAAGAGGACCTTAAAGACCATCTCACTCTTGTTCTATTTCTTATTCTATTTTTGTGTGAATTCATGGTTATCAGTAAGAATTCTCTTTTTGCGCATCTGCAGTTATCAATCTAGTTGTAAAATTGATTCAACTTTGTAGAAAGATTTTTAGGTAATCGATTCTCAAAGGATACTTTAAAAAATTGTAAATTTTAAATTCAGATAATTTTTTCCCCTGTTTCGTGTTTGTGTTTTTTTTTGGGTAAGACCTGTTGCGGATGTCTTGACAACAGGTTATATTATGCTAGAGACCTGTTTGGATTGTGTACAGACTTATGATGAGGTAGAGATATGCCAAATAAACGCAGCCGTGCGCGACAGCCAAACAGAATGATTAGCTTATGCTGTATAGAACTACCAACAAAACAAAGACATCAGATTGACGGTTGGGATTTCACGATCATCAAAAGCCACAGATGAAGAGGGGCACTTTCGTTACTCCATATAATCTTGCTGGACGTATCTGTCTCGTAAAAATAAATCAATAATGATTCTCAGACCCAACTTTCTTTTCAGGTCTCATTGTAGGCTACATAATGTGGTACATTATCAATTATACTATCTAATTGATAATCACATCTAAACAAGAAAAAATATTTTGATTTATTCCTAGGATTGTGAAGCTTTCATTAATTAATGTATTTCTTCATCGTGTAAAATCATTAATCTCTATTTTATATAGGTAACAATAACTTAATATTTTACGATGAACATATTCGTAGCAGTCCCAATCCCGAAAAGTTTGAAAAATTGATTTGTTCTTTATCGAGTTGGATCTCCAACAATGTCTTTGGGATTAGGTTTGTCAATTTTTTTTATCATTTTTTTATCTTATTGAATGAAAATCACATCGAAGTTAAAATTAAATTTTTTATGAACGTTACATGTTTCAATTCGGAAAATGAATTATTTTTATGTTTTGATCACTATTTCACACTTTTTTTATATTTGTTTCGTTATAATTTCATAAATGTAACTTTTGATATTGTTACATTTAATTGTTAATGGTTCGTGTGATATTTATATTAGACTCCTGAACTCGAATACTCATTTACACAATTTTGTTACATTCATAAATGTAACACTCTGAAATGTAATATTATGTCATGTTGTCCATTTCTTTCAACAAGGCAAGTAGAAATGGCGTATAAATGTAACAGTGAAGTACATACTTTTACAGGGGATTCTGCTACATTTCTTTGGAAGGCAATGCATTAGAAATAGATGATTTCAAAGAATAAATGTAACTGTTTGACATTTAAGTTTTTGATGTAATTGTTTGTTCCATTTATGTAAATATATCAGTTTTTATATAAATGTAACAAATCGTTGTCAGAGATGTAAACATTTAAGAAATGCATTTGTAACTACTAATATAAAATATAACTACTTCATATGTTAACTATGTGTTTTTTATTTAAATTTGAACACAATAAATACCTAGAGAAAATGGGCGTTTGAAGGATTTTGATGAAAACAATTTAAGTAATTTTTTGTGTAATACATGTTCAATTATAATTTGGGTAATGATTTCAAAATTTGAAATAGGTAAATAGATTTTAAGATTCACATGAAGAGCCATAACCGAATAGAGAAAATGGAGGAATACGTGTTAATTAGACGATTTTTTAATGAAGGGCAAATTTACATTTTTACCATTTTACTATTTTTTGAAAAAGTCAACAAACCAAAAATATACCTCACGAGACTTGTGAATAGGACTTATATGGTAGAGTCTGAGTATCATGACAGAAAAATATATACACATTCAATTTATTTATATACTTCATTTGATAAATAGGTAACTTTTGATTAGACTTTCATGTTTTATAAAACAGTCATGAATGTTTAATTGTGTATATATTTAAAAAATAAATAAAATAGGTGAAGGCCTCAAAAAAAGTACAGATTCGGAAAGAAAGCATGAATCTGTATGCACTCATTTTAAACTTTTGGGTGTATGCTTGCACCATTATAATTTATATACCAATCAATAATAATAATAATAATAATTTGTATGCTAGGTATGCATTTATAAAATCACATTTTTCTCCGGGATAACAGTTAAAAAGTAAAAAAGAAAGTAGCAATATCAATATCCCCATTATAAACAAAATCAGAAATAAAATTAAACACCAATTTTCTTCAAAGGGGTACAAAAAACCAATACCAAAACAAATACAATACAAAGGGTCAGTTTGATGTTCATTTTTCATTCTTTTTCTACTGAAATACTCAGATAAGTAACAGAAGAATTCTTTATTCCTGTATTAATTTCTACATATTTCATACAAAATTTATCATTCACATATAATATGCCATACTAAAAAACAAAACTTAAGTTTCCCTTCTAACCTAGAGTTATTAAACTGATCCTAAAATCGTTTATAAGCAAATCCACCCTACAAATCAAGGGTCCACTAATACATGAAAGAGGATCACTTGATCAGCAAAGAGCCATATGCTCCAACGGCATGTGCTGGATCTAGATCCAATTAGAACTTAATATCGAATTTCACAACTTATAATTCGAATTACACAACCTATGAATTGAACTGCATAGTGTACTTTGATTCATAAGTTGTACAGTTCAATACTGATAGTACTGATTGTATCCAGGCTTGACTGATCCAGACTGTTTGCGTTCCCATAGCATGATCATACAAATCGCTCTCTAAACATAGTTATATTTCGAGCATCTTTTTGTACTTTTTCAACAAAAGGAGACTTATTTCAGCCAACAATTAAAAAAAGAGCTCAAAATGTCCCTCAAACAGTGATTTGAAATAGAGAATAGCATGTCAATCATTTGAAAGTCCAACAAGGACATGCATCTTATACAAATAAACAGTGAAAAGGAAAAACAGGCATAGGACATAAAAACCACAGATCGTAACCATCCCTCTCACTTCTACAGTTTTCTATCAACAACCATGGTTGAAAAGCAGATGTGAATGATGCAAGAGTTACGTTTCCCTCTGTTTGGACAGATAAATGAATTGAATATTTTAAAGGATAAACCCTAACATTAGTTGGAACAACACAGGATGCACAAAATGACCCACAAAAACTTGTGGGTCAGGCAAGTCTGTAGAGGTCTCGAACTTGAGACCACCCATGGAACAAAGAGAGATTGACTGCCAACTTCATCAATCATCAGTAAACATTTATTCTTTAGCAGTAACAGAAACTGCAAGTAGAGTAAGGTTTAAGATCCAAACTATGATTCTCATATACAATTAATATACAAACCTGTGGAACGAAGGTTGCTTCAGAGAAGGAAGCATCAAAAACTGTCAATTGTTAGAGTCTGGAATAATGCAAAGCATGCTTATAGTTGTACTAGATGCATACATTCAAAAAAACACCTGCTAAGAATATACAGCAGGTTAAGTTTCAAAGACAGATAATAAACAGAACAAGCTACAAATGATCACAAGTAAAAAAAATGGGCACTGCATGGATCGAAAACCAGATGTAGAATGAGCTATTCTGGAATAAAATTTGAAAGATTGTCCAATCACCAGTTCTTTGTGGCGACGAAGAACCAAACAATTTAATAAAATTACAGTTGCGTATAATAGCCCACAAACATTGTGCACCAAGTAAATTTGGGGGATTCAAACTCAAGACCTATGTGGAACGATTCAAACTTGAGATCTGTGGAGAACAAAACCCACGCCTCCAGCCAAATTTGCAACGATGGGATGCAACCATTTTAACATTTTAGCACCCCTGTTTGGCTGTTTCAAATGGATGTCCAAGTTATGATTCATTTATTTTTCCTGATGCCCCAGCACATCCAACAAAAAGTGGGAATCTTCCAGACAGAGAAAAAAAAATGCAATCATTCATCATCTTTTCATTGGTAAATTCTATCACAGAAAGAAATACCAAACAATACCAAACAATTCAATGGACGAATAAAGAATTAGTTCAAAAGGAAATATATAACCTCAGCATATAATTTGATCGAATTCCATCCATTCATTCTCTGCAATCAAGCAACCGCCAGGAGAGAACTTCTACCTTTTGCACCTAAAGGATTATCTTTCTTGGTTGCACCAAAAGGAAGACAACTAAAAGTTCCCCCAAAACCATCACCCAATTCCGAAAACAAACCAAAAAGTGCCAGGCAAGAAGACTTCACATGAAAATGCATTCTTTCAGATATAAAAATTTCCATAGTCTTTCTTTTTACATAGAAACAAATGGTAAGGGATGGATTACCATACCACAAGCTCCGTGTCATGGAGACGAAAAATACACAGTCAGTGAATACCCGGAACTAAGCCTCCGTCACCATTGCCGTCCCCACGTAACACTGGAAAACAAACCCAACGTTCAGACGTTTGAATTTCATTTGGAAAGCGAGAAATCGACGGTGGTGATTGATCCGTACCTTTCATGACTAGGAGGAATCGGAGACCTTGTAAATCTCCGGCGTCACTTCCGTCAACCACAATCCCGGAAAAACTAACTGAGATACACAAGAACAATGAATTGAATTTCGAAAAAAAAATCAATATTTTAAAAAAAATTAGAGAGAGAATTTTTACATCGAGTTGTTTCTGAATGGACTTCGGTCGCTTCTTTGGCCGGCGAGAAGGTTTCGATCCGGTGAGCCCGAAAATGTCCTCCTCGATCTCCTCCCTCGTCAGGGACACGGAGAGCCTCGGCCGCTCCTTCTTTGGCTCCGAGATTCCTTCCGATCTGGCGCCGCCAGGGGCGAGTCCCCGGAGACGGAGAGACCTCGGCTGGTGGTTGTTCTCTGGCACCGGAGACGACGGCCTAGGGTTCCCCTTGCAGGCCGTCCTCCTCGTCCGTAGATTCCACGGCTTCAACGGCGTGGTTTCCACGCCTCCGCCGCTCCCGCCGTCACCGACGGTAGTTGTGGCGGCGGCGGTGGCGGCGGTGGCGGGAACGTCTTCCGAGAGGGAGAGCCGTTTCATCTTCTCCGCGGCCCTCTCGAGGTGGGAGAGGAGCTTCGCCCTGATCTCTTCCAGGCCGGAGTCGCCGTCGTCCCCCTCCGGCGCTCGGATCTCTGGCGGCGCCGGAGGAAATTGGTAGACCTTCTCCTGCCGGGGAGGGGTGGCGGAGGACGAGGCGCGGTGCCTCCTCTCGGCGGATGCGGATCCCCCGCCGGAGAAGCGGCGATCGCGGCCAGTGGTGGTCCGGTGGGTCTTGACGCAGCGGAGGAGCCTCTGGTTGCCCCACTTGAGGTCCGACATGGAGAAGTTGTGGAGTACCTTGGCTTCCCGGCGGGGAGGGTTGTCGGTCGCCGGCGGAGGAGGAGGTTCTCGCTCCGTGATCTCCGACATCACCATCGGACGGCGGATCGCCACGATCTGACGGTCGAAGACGAGAGAGAGAGCTCTGTGAGGGGGAGGAGGAGCTTTTTTAGGTTTTTCTGGGGCGGACGGAGGGGGAGGAGGGACTTGGGGGATCGCCGTGAAAATGAGGGAGGGTTAACGTTCGTATATTGTGGGGTTCATTTTTTTATTTATTTTTTATTTGGTTTTAATGATATTGAAGTTTATATATGGGGTCCTGACTATGATGCTATGGCGGTACACGGAAAACCTACGCGTGTCGGGATTTCCTCAGCGTGTGAGATTCAATACGTTATTGTCTGTTTAAGAGAGTAGTTTAAGTTATAAAGTTTCGCAGAGACAATTTTTGTGGCACTTCTTGCGAAATGCGTTAAGCGAGGGGGTTGTTTGTTGGTGAGAGTTACTTGGGCATCCTTACGGTTTCCTTTTATTGCTGGAAAGTCCTTAGGGATTGTGGTTACGGGGAGGTGAATGTAAGTGAATGTTGGTGAAGGTTTACCGCCCTAGGTTTCGTTGGACGGTTGGGATGGATGGATGTCGCTTTGAAAGTGGGGGAATAGCAAAGTCAGAATTGTTTTAATGTGGTGGATTTGAGGTCCGGGGTTAGCCCCCGTTTGGAACGGGGATAGATTTTATTCTAAGGTATAGATTTATCCAAGCATAAGTGAGTATAAATAAGGATAAAGTGATTTTGTGTTTGGTTGTGTTTTAAATTATTCTCGTTGGTAAACGTAAGAATAAATGTTTTGTTGTTTGGGTAAAATGTGAATAAAGTATGGATAATGATTTATAAAAGGTAAAAAAGTAATGATAGTTGATTTGACAGGTGATTTATAAGAGGTGATGACAGTTGATTTGACAGTGGACCCACTTATTCTTTGGGTGAAATAACCTTGGATAACTTTAATTCTAGGGGTTGATTGGAATCCATATACCACTTTATCTGGGTTTATTCTGGCATACTTTATCCGAGGTTATCCGGAGTAAACAAACGGGTGAAATTTTTTATCCGGGGTTATCCGGGTTTATCGGGGGGTTATGCTCGATCCAAACATGGCAAGGGGTTAGGGTTTGGACGGTGGATGGACGGTCAGGAGGTTACGGTGGGAAATCTTTCCGTGGGAGTAACGAAAGGACGGTGTGATGGGATCCATGCATGGCAAGTTAACAAAAGAGCACGTGCACGGGCATAGACAAACTTATGCCGGTAATGGAATAGAGGGAGAATAGGGATGGATAGGTGTGAATAAGCCCAAAATGTTGTTTGTTTGTAAGAAATAGTTCAGTATAACCATATCAGAAAAGATAAAAATAAATTGATATTGATATATCATAAGTCTCTCCTAGATAAAAATTTATTATGTTTTTAAATAAGAATAACTAAAAACATAATTAAACATAAAATAATTTATTTTATCATTACTAATTATTCTCTATCTTGGAATAATCTATGGGACTATCCAAACCGGGGGTAGAACAAATTATTCAATAATGCCTAACATCTTTAAAAAAGTTAAATATATGTTGGAATGGATTAATTACATTTTTTTATATTTTTAATCTAGTATATGTTTTTTTGAAACTCGTAGACCAAAGCTACCCCGATTATACTAAGATCGTATAGCTTAAGTGTGACGGCCCGTGTCCTAAACCATCGACACGCGCACGTCACCAAAGCTCTTATACCAACTGTGATGCCCCGTGTTCAAAAAACACCGGCACGTGCCCGCCACCAGATCCAAAACTCACATTTTTCATTTTTCTAAAACATCAAAATGTCCACCCTATATAATCCCATATGATAACAACCCTGTGATAACATATAATCAACAAGATATATATAATCACCTATGTCACAATACGCCCAAAAAAATTTAAGCAGTCAACAGAGCATCTATCACACCTCATATACAGTCATCTATATATACAGAACATTTTAACACAGGCCTGGTTCACTAGACCAGCATCTACCAAAATAATCATGTACGGATCCAAACACCAAATATACACATCTATATATACCTATCACCAGCTGGATGTGGCACCAAAAGAGGATAAAGCCAACGCCCAGAAACCCCGCCTCTACTCTTCAAAAATAGGAGAAATAGAATGTAATGAGCGAAAGATGCTCAGTAAATAACCCAGACATTCCACGTAAAATAATTCAAAGGTGAAGATCAAATACAATGAAATACCAGCTCAAACATCTCAATAAACATGTGGCCAAATAATATATACCAAATGAAACCACTAAATGAATATCCACATAAAAGAAAAGGAATAACATCGCCGATCAACTCCCCAATGAACAGGAAATGAATACACAACTAACAAGTCAAAACTGATACTGTCAATATATATCACTAGGGTGCGCTTTAATGATTGAGAAATGATACTCTGAAACACAACTCATACTCAGAAAGGAATGCACTGATACTGTAACGCCCGCATTTACCTAACCGCTTATCGGACGGTAAATGGGTCGCTACTAAACTTAATCCAAACACAAGACCAAAATTTGTACTTTTTTTTAAAAAACAATACTAATATGATAAAAACTGAAAGTGATAAAACATGAAAACAATATCCAAAAGTTATAAACCACTAACGGTCTTACAGAATATCAGAGTCTGACATAAATAAAATACTAGGATGAAAAGACACACTAAATCACCCCTGTGGGAGCCATCTAAACTAAAATAGATCCAAATAGTCGGCTGCGACTATTATTTATTCTCCAAACATTGCTACCTCCAGATCCTTGGAGTGTATGAAAGGTTCAAACTTTGCCTTGGTCCCCAGAAGATGAGCTACCTGGTTATAAAACAACCAGCCATTTGGAATAGGGTGAGTGTTTAACTCAGTGAATAGACTCACAGAAATATTACTCCATATGACAGTTATACATATAAAAATAAAGTTATGCTGAAAATGAGGATTTCCTTTAATAAATAAATTTAAAATCATGAATACAAAAATATTTTTATGCAATCACGTGGGCCCAAATCCTTGGCCCACGTTATAAAAATCATGCAGCTTAAATGGTATGATTGGGTAGGATTCTCAATCGAAAGAATCGTTCCCCCATAACAGGTGTGCAAAGCCCCAAGCGACTAAATCGCTCAAAAAGCTCCCTCGAGGAGACGTCGAATCTAGAAGACGCTGATGGGTCGCCGCTGCCATCACTACGAGAACACCAGCACAGGATGCCCCGGTTGCTGCAGATTCCAAACAAAGGAATCCGCCGCTGTAAGGAATGCTTTACCACACCCCTCACCGATCTTGGGACTCTTCGAGTCCTAGACCTTCCTCTCCAAAGGCGAAATACAACGGGGGGATTATTCCTGAAATATGCTATGATGTACATCTTAATAAAAAATATCCTAGGACTAGGTTTGTCTCCACTAGTCCTAAATTTTTCTAAAAATCTCAAAAAATGATAATCTTAAATCCAAATATTATTTCAAAAAATATAAGCATAAAAATGTATTATAATAAGTCTTGAAACATGGATAGCACAATTCATGCTATTTTAAATGACATGATGAAGGAATTAAACCATGCAACTTTATTCAATAAATGATGCAATTTTGAACAATATGTATAATAACGCAATCATGCATAGTCATCGTTATAATATAAATGTATGAATAACATATAATATCGCTAAAAATGATTAATCTAAATCAACATGTAACAATCAAGAATATATAGCTATAGAATAAAAATCCATATGAATAGATCAGTAAATCTACTCACCTCAAATGGACCCTAGGTCCGGAGAGCGAAACTCGTAATTAGAACCTAGATGAATCATATAAATGATTAATTAAAAAAAATTACAATTTAAGCCTAAGCCCAAGACCTAATTACCTATCTAATATTAATAGGCATAAATTTTTATTCCCAACAATCTAAACCTATCTCATATATAATATAACCCAAAAAGATGATCTAAACTTATTTACTATATAACCAGACACTACAGGACAAAAACCAGAAAAGACAAAACAGAAAAAAACAAAGCAGAAAAGACAAAACAGAAAAGACAAAAAAATCCAGAAAACTAAAAATAATAATAAAATACCGAAAATTCATAAAATTATATGAAAAACACATTTTTTTCTTTTATAAAAAAAATAAACTATTACTTTGCAAAAATTTAAAATAAATAAAACTTAACATATATTTGTATAGGTCATAACTCTTGTATAAATAAAAAAAACTTATATTTTAATAATCTAAACATAGATCTAATCTTTAAAATAAATAATAAATCAAAACCCTAAGTTTATGAAGATTCAAAAATTAAAATACCTAACATGCATAGATCTAATAATAATAAATAGTAGATCAAAACCCTAGTTTTTATAAAACATAAGAATCAAACAACATGAATATATATATATATATATATATATATATATATATATATATATATATATATATATATCAAAACTCTAACTTGATCCAAAAACTCAAAATCCCATAAAATAAAATATGTTTAATCTTAAAAAAATAAAACAAAACCCAAATTTTATTTTTAAAATAAAAACAAAAACAAAAACTTAATAACCTAAACATAAATCCAATATCACTAAATGAATAACAATAATCTAGAAGAAATAAAAAAAATAAAATAAAAACTAAGAAGAATACCTCTCTCTCTCTCTCTCTCTCTCTCTCTATCTGCCGAAAAGGTACACAGCCGCACACCCTAATTTTTCTTTCACCCGTGAATACATAAGGAAGCCGTAAATAAGAAGGGAATTGTGCACTGTTCACGTGCATATGTCCCATTCCATGCATATGGGCTCTCTTTGGTGCCTTCATAAGGCCCATCATGTGCTAAAACAAAGTGATGCCCACAACATCTCACTCTCTTTTACACACACCCACATACACATATTTATACTTATCTAATCTAATATCCTAAGTATTTAAAAATGATCAACCATTCGAATTTAATTGAAATGCACTTATGTATGCCATGAATTTTTTTTTATATATAAATAAATAAATAAAAAAATAAAATTTTAATTAAAAAATGCAATCGTCACAGATACTCTCAAACTTTATCTGATCTAAAGAATACCAATAATGTCAGATATACTCATTGTGGCCCTCGAAGCATCTACCACTTCCACGACCACTCACGACCTCACTTCAGCCCCCGCGTCTAAGCTGTACTCAACATCTACAAACATACACAAACCTCGCATGTGGCCCTCGGAACGTCCACCGCGGAAACGCTACCTGTCCCCTCCCCTCCCCTCCCCCGTCATGCAGGCACGGTAGGGTTTATCTCCAAGCCCCCTACAAGACCCATACATACTCACACGTGTTGAGGAAGTGAGATCAATAGGCACCCATGGTCGTCCATCTCCAAACACACCAAGATAACATATAACAAGCAACGATACCAAGTACACCATAGGGTTCAACCAATAATAGGAAATATTACGAATCAATAGTGATAGAGACAACAATAAAGCGTTGAATGGAATGGAACAAACAAATATCGATCAAGTTAATTACAACAATACCACGTGGAATGGAATGGAATAAATAATGTCGATCAGGTTACTTACCTCACAATTCACAACCCTAAGTTGGGCTCACCCTATTCCAGCTCTTAATCCACGTAGAGAGGAACCCATTGATCGAAATATAACCTCAATCAGATAATAAACATGCCCCCATAAAATAATACCACATTAATCAAGCAATCCTCAAATCTACCAAGACAATATGATATCCACACTACAAACCTCAAATTGATATAGTAAAATCAACTCTCAATTTCCAATTTATCCAACCCCAAAAGCATATTCATATCTCAGCCTCAATCACAAATTTGATTCAAAACTAAAATAGAACAACCCTATACGAAAAATAACAATGAAAAGAAAAAGAATCTTTACCCAATATAGCATAAAAATATTGAAAATACTTCACGAAGCTTTTCCTAATTTTTTCTCATATTCTCTGCTCTTCCTCCCCTGATTTTCCACCAAAATAACTCTCGGGACTCTCTCTCACACACTAGTGTCTGTTTGGAAAGACGTCCGGGGACGCTGCGTTGGACGGAACGCGGGGGGGGGGGGGGGGAGGGGGGAGGAACCCGCGGTGGGGGAATCATTGTTTTGAGGCGTCGGAGAACGCGAGATTAATGGGTGGGAAACCGAATACGACAAGGGGTGTGTGGGTTCTTAACGCAGTGACGCAATGGGCCGCTTGTGTCCGCGTTCGCGTCCGCCACCACCAACGCGGATGTGACGTGGATCCAAACGGTACCTAAATACGCCACCCTCCACCGACTTCACCAATTATTTAAAACTTTGGATTCCGTCAATGATGAAAGTGCCCTCCTTTAAAATTCTGTACAACCTCGACTCTAACCGCTATAACTTCTCATAGGAAAGTATACTTCAGATGAAACAAAATCTGTTGAAAAGATAACGAAAATATCTACAACTTCTATGTTAGGTCAAGATCAGAAAAACCTCCAACTATATTAAAAATAGCGACGAACAGAAGACCTCACGATTTCTTCTTCTAAGGGCAGAAACAGTAAAACAACCATAGATTTTCTAATATAGCTCCAACTAACGTCAAACCAATTTTTATATCAAAGACGACTCAAAAATGAAGACTTCATATGTTTAGCGTGAATCTCAAATATGCATCGAATATGCTTTCCAAAAATTAAACCAAATGTAGGATTTCAAGGATAATAAATATCAAAAGCCTAATAGCATAAAATTATTTTATTCTGCAATCCAAACATGTAAACATTAGAATAAACAATATAAAAGGGTTCGGGTCGTTACATTAGGGCTGAAATAGATACAGGAGAAAGAGAAGACAAAAAGTACAAAGATAAAAATAAAACGAGCATGCAATGGCCGCATAGAAGAGTAATCTATTTGGTCTGTTATCATGCTCCCCGACACCCTACATTGTGATATTTATGCCATCCCTAGAGATATCCATCTTCTTTGCTCCGCCGAGTACCTTGCCCCATTCACAAGCTAGGCCAACGAATGTGTCCCAAAGGTTGTCGAAATAGAAACATTGCCCGCGGAAGCCCACGGCATTCCTAGTGATCCATAAAGCCCACAACCCCGCTGCTATTAAACATCAACGGACCTCGGCCTGTACTGTCATGTCCTCTCGACTGGCCATGCGTGAGACCACCCGCCACAGCTCGTCCATGGACTGACAACTCAAATCCCACTCCACCCCCCGCCCTATCGCCGTCCATAGCTCCTGTGCCGTCAGACAGGAACAAAAGAGGTGATCAGCAGTCTCGTCTTCGGCCATGCATAACACACATGTAGTGGATGCATGCGGGTGCCCATTTAGCTCTATAGCATTTAGTAAGAACCTGACACTGATATGCCAATCACATAAAAACCTTGATTTTGCGTAGAATTTTTAGCCTCCATATCTCGGATAACTTGGGTAGTATTCGAGAAAAAACCTGTGTATCACGATTGAACCATGCGTAGCCTGTCTTCGCCGAGTATCCCTTGCCGTGTCAAACTGCCAACGAATTTGATCGTCCGCCCCCTCGGAAAGCGGGACCATGTGTAATATCCCCCGCAACACCTCCGCCAGACCAAACTCGTCGGCTGGGATGCCACGCGAGAGCCCTATGCGCCAGCACCCACCGTCATCCTTTGTCGTCCAACAATCTTTAACCCAACAGTCCTTATCTCGTGCGATTTGAAATATGGTGGGGAACCTCTCCATAGCGGTCCCTCCCCACACCAACAATCCTTTCAAAATCGTATCGACTGTCCATTGCCCACCTCCCACTGGATGGAGGAACTTAATCTAGTATATGTTAGGTTATACATAACGTTAGAAAAAAAAAGTGGGGACCCAAAAAACTCACGGAACCATTCTGCATGCATTAACATGTGTGTTGAAATGATAGTACATCAGTTTTGGAATCAATAATTAAATATAATTTTTTCAATATAATTTTTTGTATGTAAAGATTCATTCTATAATTTCTAAATCTGACTTTTGGTATTGGATTATGATATTTGTGTGTTAGAAGTCATTAAAATAATTTTACATTTTTTTACATTTTAAATTGTTTACTTTTTTTTATAGAATTTTAAATTGTACACTTGATTCATCTACAATTTAAAACTGTGTAAAAGGAAAGTACAAAAGATTTCATCCACTGATTTCCTCCACCCTTCAAAATTTCCTTTAAACTGTTTCCTCAATTATGAATATTTTCATATTCTTTCTCAATTCTGCTTGTTATCTTTTTATCGACCATAAATGTTATTATTCTTTCCACATTTTCTTTGGCATAAAACATGATCTTTAGTTTAATTTATATAAAAGAAAGAATAGATGTAAACCTCTATAAATTTTGCAATATCAAGATATTTTTCTGAAATTCACCTCAAACCTGTTCAGCTTTACTTTGAATAATCAACTAATATTCATTTACCTAATTGTGAGTTGAGCACAATCATGTGCATTTTTGTATGGCTAGTTTGACAAGGGACTATGATTCTCATGATAGGTTATCTTAATTTAGAAAATAAAAAATCCATCAATTTTATATTTCTTTACATTTATTAAAATTGGATAAAAAATAAAGATAAATATTATTTCAGATTTAGATGAACAAAAAATTTCATTTTTATTTTCATTTAAAATCGAGACAACTGTCCGCACTTTATCCCTATTATTTTGTTATACCATACAAGATAAGTTGTCATGCCCTACATTTATTTTCGTAATTACCATTTATCTCACCACTTATTCAATTCCTTTGTTAAACCAACACTTTAGGGCTAGTTTGACAAGATAATAAGTGGTGGGATAATGAGTAATTATGAGGATAAATGAGTGGGTGACAGTTTATCCTGTTTAGTATAAAAAATAATCGAGATAAACTGTGGACAATTGTCTCAATTTTGAAATGAAAATAATGATATTTTATTTCACCTAAATGTTGGAATAACATTTATCTCAACTTTTTGTCACGACAAATGTAAATATAAACAAATTTGATGGATTTTTTATTCTTTAAAATTAAAACAACTTTCCTCAAATCTTAATTCATTGTCAAACTAGCCCTTAATGTTTTAGAAAATAAAGTTTATATGTATTTTAGTTGTATACTCACACACTTACCCCATTTGATACAGAATAAGATTTATTCTTCGGTATTTATTTATCCGAGCATAAGTGAGTATAAATAAGGATAAAGTGATTTTGTGTTTGGTTGTGTTTTGAATTATTCTCGTTGGGAATCGTAAGAATAAATGTCTTGTTGTTTAGGTAAAATGTGAATAAAATATAGATAAAGATTTATAAAAAGTAAAAAAGTAATGATAGTTGATTTGACAGGTGATTTATAAGAGGTGATGACAGTTGATTTGACAGTGGACCCACTTATTCTTTGAATGGAATAACCTAGGATAAATTTTATTATAGGATTGATTGGAATTCATATACCACTTTATGCCAGTTTATTCTAACACATTTTATCTGAGTTTATCCGGGCTTTCCAAACAGCTTTAAAATTTTATCCGGGGTTTATCCAACAACCAAACGGGGGCTTATGATCACGATAGCTATCATTTGTCAGAGGTCGGGTCTTCCATGCGACCGATCATGATCAGATCCTATTGAGGCATTTTATGCACTATATTCGGATTTTTTTCATATTTGTTTTTTCTTTTTGCACTGTTATTTTATTCATACATCGTATATACTTAAGCATCCTAATTTCAACCAAATATAATGATTAATTCATTCCTCTTCATTCTGCACACTTTATTTAATCGGCTGTGATTAGTTATCAATGTTGTTAGATCGTTATTACACTCAGTCCAATGCACAACCTCATTTACAACTCTCCACATTATTTAAAAATAAAAAAGAGGCGGGTATCTAAACATGGTGGAGTCAAATATTTTTTTCATATATGTAAAATGTATTTTTTTAATGAAAATGTAGGTATGAATCTCAATTGAATTAATTAAAAAAACTATGTCCAAAGCAAATAAAGGAAATCGAGCAAGTCCAGCCCTCAATTACAATGTTCTCCCAACAGAGCAATACGGCTTACTCCCTCACAAACAAGTCCCCAATCGTTAATAAAATAAAATAAAATCATATTTCACACATTTTTAAGATAAATTATCTCATTTTGAAAAAATATAATGATTTCACGAAAGCCAAAGAACCCACATAACAATAAAAAAAAAACAAAGGACTACGGCACTTTAGCTTTGATGCTCCTATTACCCCTCCAACCTCTTCTCGAACCGCGACACCAATGGATTCCAGTATGCCCTCTGGAGGGACCCTCAGTGAAGGGGAAGACCAAATGATATGGACGGGAAGTACTGGACTTGAAATCCAAAGATTCTTGCATAATTTTGAAAGTATTGATTTCACACTTTAAAAGGCTTGTCATGTTTGAGATATTAGAAGCTGTGGGTGTGTACATTGGCTTTCAAGATTGGTGGGTGTGTACACAGCTTCTCTCAACTGCTGGTGGGTGTGGGAGCATATGAAGGTTGCATCGGGGATGGATGTGGACTTCGGGGACTTGGAGGGCATGTGTTCAGCAAGCAAGAGGATGAAGAGGGCGGGCGGACGGTCTGTGAAGCCCAAAGTCTCTCAACGGTTGGTGTCCGTTCTGGTGTGGTCTATATGGGTTTGCAAGAATTAAGTCATTTTCAAATAACAAAGACCTTATAGGGAGAATATCTAGGAGCTTGTCAAAGGTCTCATTCGGGATTGGGATAATGTATGTGTGGGGGTAAGGAAAATTTGTTTCCAAGATGATAGACTTATAGCTCATTAAGGACAAGGGTACTTAAGCCTGTGGGACTTGGTAGATATCTCTTTTACCTACATGTCATAAGCTTCCTTTCTTGTAATGTTTTATTCATTTTAGACGCGTGTCCCTTAATATATTAAAGCAAACATCTACCATTCAAATAATACAAGTAAGATTGCGTAATAATTACTATAAAGTATATATGGATTATTATGTTTTATGTGACATTAACATATTGCTTTCTGGTTTGGCGGAATGCTGGGTTCGTTCCATCACATCAATATCAATTGGGTGAGTCAATTTTGCACCTTCAAAACTTTTTACATGCCCCTTCATTTTATACATACCGGTCCATTATCTACATTTATTTTAAGCATTCTTCATATTTTAAAGGGTATTTTTGTTATTTTTGTACACCCCACTTATCTCTCCATCAAATTTCTCATGCATCTAGAATCAATGGAGGGGACAGTGGTGGAGCAAAATATTTGTTCTAGAGAAAGAAATCTTTAAACACTGGAATTTTATTTGATACACCTAATTATTATAACTAAACATTGACTTGTGTGCTGATTTGGTGTAAATAAAAATCAACCTCTATCTACACTATATCTAAACAAACCCTAAGTAAATGAAAATAGTGAAGTTTTCTTACTCAATTATAATTAACTAGAATTGAAAGGAGAAAGTTCAACTAGTGTTTCCTTATGTGCCCTATTTTATATGTTGGATTAATTGAACTTTTTCATGTAATTATAAAACAACACATGGCGACTTATGACATGTGTCTAGTTCATAATATTTTTTCGATGTGGTGGTGTAAGGAACACTCCCGTTTCGGGGAATATGCAAATTCGATTCTTGTGATGCGTAGGATGTGGTAGACAAAAAAAATAATATGCAACCTATATGAGTTGAGTCTTGTGAGTTTTAGCCCATCATCTATACTGATTTTGAGTCTTTATGTCTGTCTGGTACTATTATGTGTTGTTACTCGATTTAACTTACAATATTACATTAATTTGTAATATATGACGAGGGCGCGGTGGACGGCGGGTGCGGCAGCGATTACGGGCCGTCGATCACGAGTCCATCGCATCCGACGGTCGGATGCTATTCACATCGACTGTCAGATGCGATGGACCTGTGATCGGACGGTCGGTGTCGCGGCCGCACCCGCCGTTCGCCGCACCTAATCCTTTCCCAATATATGACTTATCTGAAACAATTACTCACTTTAGATCTCTGTTTTTATTTAAGCATTGGAATGACTATCTGATTCTTTATTATAATAAAAAAAAAATAGGATAAGTGCTTTCTTCAATAGTTTTTTCTTTCACTTTTCCCTTAACAAACGAGGTATTTTCTTATGAAACTAGTACTAAGCCTCCATTTTGATAGTGAATCAAGTTATTTTGAAGTTTATGACTATTACAATATAGAAGATGAATAAATGATTTTTTGTTTGATTGTATTTTTAATTATTATCGTTAAAAATATAATAATAAAAATTTTATTGTTTGGTCAATCATGGATAACTTATGCATAAAAAGTAAATAAGATGTGCATAAAAATTTATAAAATATGAAAAAATCATTTTACCTATGGTTTTCTTGATTTATAAGAGGTGAAGATAATTAATTTGATACTAGATTCACGTATTCAAATAAATTAAATGAATAATTATACTACTTTATATATGTAAATTTTAGCATATAAATTATTATTTATTCCCTCCATCAAATGCTTTTATCATTATTCCATCTTATACCCTTTTTATTTCACCCAATTCCCCGGCTAATAATTACCCACGTGTTGATCTACTCATTCAAAAGCACGCTAAGAAGGACCATGTTAAAGTTAAATTGCTACGCACAACCACACTTCATCCCCACTCTCCATCCGCACATAGACAACAAAAGCAATCTCTTATCCAATCATAACCAAGATCCAGAACCCAGCTTCCAAAATACGCCATAGCAACTTACGCAATTCCAATGCAGGCGCGTTTCGCCTGTCTCCCTCGCCGAACTGACGTTCCGGGGATGGCGACGCCGGAGCTCTACGAGGTGCCGCCGGCGGAACCTCTGCCGCTGAAATCCCAGTCTCTCCACATCTTCCGATGCACGACTCCACCGGATCGGAAGGCGGCGCTGCCGGAGATCGAAGGGGAGGGGGAGTCACAACGGTGGAATCTCCGGACGAGGAGGTTGCGGATCGGATCTCAGACGCAGAGGTTACAAGGGCTGAGAGGGAGACCGTCGGATTGGGGAAGGAACGGTCGACATTCTCCGTTGCCCTTTCGAGGGAGGAAATCGAGGAGGACCTATTCGGGAAGGAACGGTCGAGATTTTGCGTAATAATGAAGTTTGTTGTTTTGTTCGATTTTGTTTTTCGATTTGGTGAAATCAAAACTGATTTTTTTTTTTTTTTGATTGATTTGAACAGTTGGGTTTTCCAGGATTTGTGGTTGACGGAGGTAACGACGGAGGAGACCTACAGAGTACCCTGATTTGTGATGGCCTACCAAACACGTAAGATCTCCGCCGTTGATTTCTTTATCTGATGGAGATTAGCCGACTCTCTTTTCTCGTCTTCTTTTTAAGAGAACATTAGGTTTTTATGCGATCTCTTTTTCCGTTTTTCTTTTGCCCCCGGTTTGGATAGCGGAATTGGGTTATTCTGGATAGATAAATATGTCAGTATAGATAACAAATCTACAAGAATAAAAGATTTCCTGTTTGGTTGTATTTTTTTTATTCTCATTGGAAAATGTAAGAATAAAGGTTGAGTTGTTTGTTTGATAAAGAATAAAATATAAATAAAATGTAAAAAAATTGATTTGACATGTGGATCATTGATGTATAAGAGGTGTTGATAGGTGATTTGATGTGTTGAGGTGTAAAAAGTTGATTTGACATGTGGGCCCATGGGAATAGATAAAGTGAGTATAGCTTATCCTATGGGTTGCTTAGAATTGTTATACTCTCTTATACTCATTTAAACTGGCTTAGTAATATCAAGTTATACCCTTCAAACAAACAACTATTTTTCTTATCCATTCTTATATCACCCTTATACCACCCTTATACTCCCTTATTCCGTTACACAAACGGGGGTTACGGAGAAATCCATGACCCCTGCAAACATACGAAAATCCATATAACCCCATGCATTTTCACTACATTCAAAAAACCCCTTAAAAACACAAACAAAATATCAAATCACCCCTTCTGTCAGTTTATTTAACATGTCTTTTAACATAAGTGTAACCATATATGTAAAGTTATCATAGTGCCCCTCCCATATACCCAATAACCCTAACATTTCAAACACACCGTCGATTTTTTTCTCCTCTTTTATCGATTTCGTTCATCGACGACCTCTTCTCGTCATCCCTTCCTATGCAAGATCCCGTGAATATCATCACCGACGGCATCTCCCTCTTGTCCTCCTAATCTCATCGCCGATGGCCCCCCTTTGGTCCTCCTCACGGAAGCCTCGTGATTTCAGGTAAATGAAAACATGTTTTTCATTTTGGGGTTTAGTCACATGGATGTATAAATGACATTTTTTCTGAAAGTACACAAGGATGTATGAAATCATATTTTTACTGTTATGAATGTTTCGATTTAATCAGAGTAACAACTCATTTCTAAATGAAGAACCTATGTGTATGATATGATACAGAAACAAGGACGAGGACACTCTATGCAAAGTGACTTTTATTCATGATGGGTTTTGGAAACCAGTGAAATCTGCTTATGCAAAAAGATATGTTGAAGGGAGACATTTTACAAAGATACTAGACGCGGATAAGATTGTTTTGTTTGATATATGGGAGGCTATTGGACCATGGTCTAAGTCAAGCAATCTCCGACGTTTATATGGTGCCTAAAAGTATGTCGATACGGTACATACATGTAAGTATTTCTCAATTCTGTAACACAGGTCTTTGAGCAGAATAAAAGAACAAAAATTTCACTTTGTACATAGTTGAGAACGAGGATGTTGCACCAAGTATTTCTCATTTACCCAGTTCTCATATCGCATCTGAAAGAGGTGACAACGAACAACAAGTCCTTGATGAGGTATTAATCCATTCAAAAAACCTGCAATCTTGAGAAGTCTGCGATATATGAAAGACTATTAGTATGATGATTTCTTACATATTCAACATATAATTTGTATTAATCAAAATAATAAACATTCACATACCAAATTGAAATGGAAACAATAGAATCTCCGTCATTTGCTATGTTCTTGACGGGAAGTGAGAAACAAACATTTACCCTTCTTGCATCGGCACTCACGTGGACGAACATATGCGTGACGTGGCCTATGCTGAGAATATGCACTGGATGACTACATAGAGTTTGCAAGCAAAGTTAAATACTTTAGAAAACACAAAGATATACTCATATGCATAAAGCAAAAAGATATAGTGGGTTCATACATTTTATCAAACATATCGAAGGCATAAGAAGATAGGTTTACCATTTCCGACATTGATTTTTTTTTTTTTGGATCAATGTACAAGGTAGGTGTGGAAAATAAGAATCAATGGAGTTAACAAACACAGTGTAGCTTTATGAAAAAGAGAGATATCTAAAACTGTGATGAATGGATATTTATAATGGAAATGAAGTGGGCAATGGTTCAAAAGGTCTTACTCTTCAGTGGTCTGGAGGTGATGATGCTCTCCAACGTTCGAACTCTCCAATGTTCAAACTCTCCAATGTTCGAAATCTCCAACGGTTGGAATCCTCAATGGTTGAATCCAAAGCTCGAGAGGGTGGGGGAGCAGTAAAGAAGAAGAACGTTTTGAAGGAATGAAGGGTTGAAGGGTATAAATGTATTTTACAGGGGGTGTTTGTGTTTTTTAAATATAACAGGGGGTTATTTGCATTGTTTTTAAATTCAAAGGCGTTTAAGAAGACGAAATATGATGTTTCTGTTAGGGTTAATTTAACCTGGGGGTGATTTGGTATTTTGTTTGTGTTTACAAGGGTTATTTGGATTTAGTGAAAATGCAGGAGGTTATATGGATTTTTGTATGTTTGTAATTGTAGGGGTTATATGGATTTCTCCCTTTCTTTTATTATTATGGTGCGAGAAGGAGATAACAACTGTTAGGTGGTGTGGGACCGGATCCTCTGCTCTCCAATTTTATACTATGATCTTACTCTTGTTTCAACATGGGATCGCCACGTATCATAGCTGATATCGGATGGATGAAAAAAAAATTTCTGATGGACCCATGTTTGCTTTCATTTAATGCACACAATGCAATCGAATGAAACCCAACAAAACCTTTTTATTTCTCTTTTTGGTTTTTACTAGGGGTCGGCAACGGGCCGGCCGGGCCGGGCCGGCCCGTTGAAACAAGGACCAAGCCCGGCCCAGGGCCCAGGCCCGCGGGCCTGCTTGCCCAACAGGCCCGGGCCGGGCCGGCCCGTGGCAAAAAAACAGGGCCCAGGCCCTGCCCACGGGCCCGGGCCTGAACGGGCCTCACGGGCCGGGCCTGGGTTCGGGCCCACGGGCCCAAATTCAAAACATTTTATTTTTTTATTTTACGTTGTTTATTTGTATATAATGTTAAAATAACACAAAATTTAAAATATAATGTTGAAAAAAATATTTATATCTATTGAATTTTCAAAATAAAAATATTAAATGAATTAATTACTTACAAAAATAAATAATTACATGTACCTAACTAGGTTAACACCTATATAAATGTTAATAATTTGTATAACTCAACCACAATTCAAATAAAAATTACATGTTACTAGTTCATTGGATCACCCTCCATGGGCCTACGGGCCGGGCCCGGGCCCCAGAACCAGGCCCAAGCCCGGCCCTCCCTGAAAACGGGCCGGGCAGGCCCGGCTTTCGGGCCATGGGCTTTTTGGTGACCCTTAGTTTTTACAAGCTGCGGGCCCCACAATTTTGTTGTTTAGGGGTGGTGTATGTGGTTTATTGTAGAGTTTTTTTTTTTATTTGGTTCTAAAATGAAATTCAAATTTTAAGTTAAAATAAAATAAATAATATGATACATAAAAAAATTTAATTTATTAAAAGCAAACTGAAAAAAACAAGAAAAATTAATTTGGAAACATGCGAGGTGCCTCTAAATTAATTTTAGGTCCTACAATATTTGGATTATTTTTAAATCTTAATGTTAGTTATGGTATTATTTCAGGGTCCTTCTATTTAATGAAATTATTATTTATCTTTTTTATTTTTATCTTTGATTTTTATTTGTGTTCCCCTCTTTGTTATTTACCTTAATGACAGTTCATCTCCTCCACACGCAGTCTCCTGTTACTCCATCCCTCCGATGACTCTCTCATATCATTCCCACTCTTTTATCTTAACAACTTATTAACAGTGTATTTAGATATGTTATAGGGGTAGTCAATTAGGATTTTCATGAACAAATTGTCCATGTCCATGGATTTGTAAGTCTTGTGTTTTTCAATCAGGACATTGGTTCGTGGAGAAAAAGTCCAGCGTTATTCGATTGAGACATTATTTCATGGACAAAAAGTCCAGCGTTATTCAATTGAGACATTATTTCGTAGACAAAAAGTCCAGCGTTATTCGATTGAGGCATTATTTCGTGGACAAAAAGTCCAACGTTATTTGATTGAGACATTAATTCCTTGACAAAAAGTCTAGTGTTATTCGATTGAGACATTATTTCGTGGACAAAAAGTCCATTGTTATTCGATTGAGATATTATTTGGTGGACAAAAAGTCCAGCGTTATTCAATTGAGACTCCTTATAGTAGACATTTTGTCTTGTGTTATTCAATTTAAACAGGATTTGTGAAAACTTTCATAAGTGATGGATTTTTGTGGACTTTAGAGAGAGAAATACAAAGGAAAATGCCATTTCAAAATCCCACCCAAATGAGTCGGATTCTCATGAACTTTTATTCCAGCATTGTGAATATTTCTTCTTTTTTTCTTTTAACAAAACTCCTTTATGATTTTTATCTTATGCCTTTCATATTTTTATTCACATTTTGTTTCTCTTTATTTATCATTTTTTTTCTTCCGAATGTCCATTTGCGCTATCACCTCATATGTTTGATGAATATATGAGAATGGTAAATTTGTTTGTGTTGCAATCAATCATTTCATTATTATATATTATATAATATATGCCTAGATCATCCATAATTATTTTGTAAAATATAGATTTATTATATATTTGATTATATGTAAAATGTTTTATTTGATTTTCTTTGCTCATAATGCTGAAACGGTGAAGGGAGTGGGTTTTTTTGGTCCCAATTGTGAGTATGTTGTTAGTGGGTCGGATTGCGGGAACATTTTTACATGGGAGAAGAGAGGTGGTGAGTTGTTGCGGGTGATGGTGAATTCCATTGAATCACACCCTCACACCACCCTACTTGCTAGCAAGAATATAGAAAATAACATCAAGATATGGACTCCTAATGCTAGAGAACCCGCTCCGCCTGTGAATCTTGAGGAGGTTTGCAATTTCTTTCTATTGTTTCTCTTTTGTTTGTTTGCTTGTTTTTTGGTTGGTTAGTCTCCATTATTAGAATAGTTGTTGTGTATGTGCAAATGCACATAGACAATGTCTAACATATGTTTTGATTAATATTTATATCAAATAATTTGATTATTATAACATCTTTACAATAATAACTTCAAATGCAAGAAATCTAATGTCTATAGTTTACCCATGAAAATAATAGTGTCAAACATGAAAGTAAAACAATTATATATTCATAGTAGACAATGTCTCATATGAGTTTTTCCAAATTAAAAAGTATAGAAAATATAAAAAAAATTAAGAAAAAAAAGCTACCAAGAAAGCAAACAACCTTTAATTGTCAAATACATTAATCCCCAAAAAAATTATTTAAAAAAATAGTCAATACTTATACATAATTAATCAATTCAAAAGAACCAAATAATCCAAAACTATTAATGAGAGAGATTCAAACTAAATTAAAATTGATTGTCTCATATAAAAAATGAATCAATTTGGAGGATTACAATTTAAGATAACAAGAGAATTGAAAGTAAAAAGCGAACAATAGAAAAATAAAAAAAATATTTAATAAAGAAATTTAAATAAATTATATGAAGAAAAATTTTCAAAAATAATATTATAAACATATATTTTTTTACACTCTCATTTAATTAAAAAATCATATTAATATAAAACAATTTTATTTAAGAGTGGTTTTACTTGTTTTAAATATACATTTTGAAACAATATAAATTTATTTGTTAACACACATAAGGAAAAGGATAATACCAAATGATTGAGGACACACCACAAAAATAGATGTAAATATGGTAATGAGAATCTGACTAACACAAGTAAAAAAAAGTATTTGAAAATGTAGTTTATTTGTTAGAGATAATTTTGGGACAATGGATTAGATATCATTTGATAAAAATAATAGTTACATTAAAAAAATTACATAATTTTTTTAATTATAGTTACATAAAAAAATGAATTTTTTTTAAAGATTTTGTTGTAAGTATTAATGTATAACTTTAAAAATCTTCTACTGAATTACTTGCAGAGAAAAAAATTAAAAAGCACAATTTGTTTGAAATAATCCTTACTTAAATAGAATTAAAACAATGAATCATAGAAATAGAAAAAGATGGAAAATGAGTCAAGTCAATTCTCACAATTTTTGGATTTGTTGTTTGTTGGATTGGACCACTACCTCGTCTTAGAAGTTGTGATAGAAGGAAAAGTTGCGATGAGTAAGTAGACAATCGATATCTTATTAAAAATCCTACATGAAAATAATTTAATAGAAAAAAATTATATATCATATAAATAAATCATATAATCATATAAATCAGATGATGACTCACGTACTGTGCAAGAATTGTTAAATCATATAAATCATATATCACAATTGAAGAGAATAAACAGGAAAAATAGAGAGATTGTGAAAAAATGGATTGCTAGGAGGACAATGAAAAGATAAAACAACGAATATATAATTAACAAAGGGGGAAAGAAACTCAATTCAATGCATTGCAATTAATATATTTATTTGTGATGACTAAGAAAAAAAATAAATGGCAAAAGATGAAAAATAAACGTTTAATAAGAAGGTGGGGAGGTGATCCAAGTCCATTTGACGTGTAGAAGGATGTGATCACAAGGGAAAATAATCAATTGAATGCACTGTAATTAAATGCATTAATAATTTTTGTGATGAATGGTAGAGGAGGAAAAAATGCAAACATTTCATAAGAAGTTGAGAGGTTATCCAAGGCCATTGCACATGTAAATTTGAACAAAAGAATGGGATTGAAGATGAGTGACTGGATTGTTATTGTTAAAATATTAGTAATTTTAAAAGCTCAAATTTTTGGCCATTCGAAGACATGAATAAAATCATATTTTAACAATAATTTAAATTGTGAATTTAAATTAAATTTTATTTTTGTTTTAAACATATTTCATTATATCTTTTATATATATCCTAAAATCTTGTGAATAAAATCATATTATAAATTTATAATCCTAAGTTAAAATTACAAGATTAATATTAAAAAATTGTGAAGACAGAAATAAAATGCATTTTTCCTAATATAAAACCTAATAAAAAATATTAACATTAAAAAAGCATATTAGATTTTCTAATTTAAGAAAAAAAAGTGAAATAAATAGCAGCATTTACAATATTAATTACATCTATTCATATGTTATTTTTAATTTTTGAATGCAAATTTTAATAATTTTTTTTAGTGTTGCGGTCATTCTTTTATTGTTCATGTCATATTTCAATTCATGCATATGTTGGAATAATAATTATGATTTTAGATTCAATGCAAATATGGCATGCCCTGTAACTGCATTGAACAATAAATGCATAATAATTTTTCATAAATTATATTAAAAAAAATTTATGTGTAAAACAAATTGAACACTAACCATGTGTCATGCGTGTAAAAAAAATATTAATAGGAACTTTATGCATTATATGTAACTAAGTAAGATTTTTACTTAAAATTTGAATAGGTCATGCATCATATGTTGCAACCAATGTTAATAAAAAAATGAATAGGAATTTATTCTTAACTAGATATGTGATAACATAATTTTCTTATTCAAAATACAATATACAATATATTCTAACAGTGAATTATATTTTGAATATTCTTTAATTTTATAAGGATCTTTTATCTTAATAATATTATAATATTTAATTTTTATTAATAGTTAAAGTGGTGTGAATGGATTGTAGTGGGATTGAATGGATTGACAAGGGTAAAATGGTTAAATGACAGGTTTTTTTTTATTTAAGAGACTTTTATATAGTAATTAAAAGTTATCAGTATTAAACATAAAGAGGCCTCCTATTTGACCACTAATTTTGAGAAGTAGTTGAGATTTTCCATTTCAAATATCATCTTCAGATAACTGAGCTCAGATGCTTCTATTTTTGCACAATATACATGCATATTTTTTTATAATGTTCAGACATATATAAAAATAAAAAGATATATTTAGGTATATGTATATATATAACTAAATATACTGATTGCTTTTATTTCATTTTTAATTTAAAGAAATATAATGACTACTTTTATTTTATTTTATTTTAAGTAATATAATTTTTTATTTTATTTCATTATATTTGAAAAGATGTAATATATGATTTTTATATAATACATATATTTCCTTATTTTTTATTGTCTGCTAATTAAAAACTCATCCCTCCCCTCTATGAAATTTTCTCTTTATAACAGAAAAAAATGTTAGCTCATTATGGATTTTTCTCAATATAAGGTTTTTTTTAAAAAAAAATTTAGATCGATTGTTTTAATAAAGAGTCAATCTGTGAAAGAATGTTAAAGTCTGTGTAAGTCTATATGAGTTCATGAGAGTGATTTGTGAAAGTCTGCAAATGTCTGTGAAAGTCCATGAGAGTGATTTGTGAAAGTCTACAAATGTCTGTGAAAGTCTATGAAAATCCATGAGAGTCAATATGTGAAAGTCTGCCTATGTCTGTGAAAGTCTATGAGAGTCAATCTGTGAAAGTCTATAAAAGTCTGTGAAAGTCCGTGAGAGTCAATCTGTGAAAGTCTGCAAAAGTCTACGAAAATCTGCAAAAGTCTGTGAAAGTCTGCAAAGTCTACAAAAGTCCATCACTTAAACAATATCCACAGAAATTCATCAAAGTCCGTATCGACTACCCCCTATTAATGTTGTATACAATCAGTGAATCAGTAAAACTGAAATATATTTTCCCAAAAACATAAAAAGACCACTCAAATGGCTCGTTCGCACCGGGTGACGTGTTGTCATAGCCAATCCATAAATCTTGAAAAATTAATTATAAGTTTTTTTCCAAACCCTTATTTTTAGGTCTCTAATATTTTTATGATATGAAATCATTATCTCCATATTCTTTTTAATTGTTTATTAGTGAAATATATTTTACAACGTTATGTATTCTATATATTATGTTATGTATCATGGAGACTAATTTATATATCATGTTATGTATTTTGTTTTAACTTAAAGTATCACATTTAAATTTTATTTTTTCTCGTTTGAGGATCAAATGAACAAATAAAACAAAAAAATAAATTTTGCAAGAAACCACAGGTTAAGACTCTGGTGAAAGAAAGAAGAAGATCAAAAAGAAAAAAGAATTGTGGGGCCCACCGCTTGTAAAACAAATAGGAGAGAAATGAATTGGTTTGGTGGGGTTTCTTTCGATTGCACTGTGTGCATTAAATGAAAAGCAAACGTGGGGTCCGCCAGAAACTATCTTTTTTTTTTTCATCCGTCCGATATCGACCATGATACGTGGCGATCCCACGTTGAAACAAGAGCAAGATCATAGTATAAAATTGAAGAGCAGAGGATCCGTCCCGGTGTGGTGTTTGGCTAAAAAAAAGAGTAGAGGATCAAACCTCCTCTGAAGGTTGTCTCCCACACCCTAGTGATGCTACATTGCCATCCCCCCTTTCTTTGATACGCATTGATGTGGAGTCCCACATATTCTCTATATATACCTTTGTTCCATTACCCCCCGTTTGTCCATTAACATATACAGAGAATAAAGGAGAATAGCAGTATAATAATCCTTATTCGCTGTTTGTTTGGAACGGATAAACCCTGATAGTTATGCATAGATAAATGAGCATAAAGTCTGATAACAATTCCACTAAAAGGTGAGAATAGTTTATCAGGACTTATCTATTCCTGAGAATAAAAATACCCTTTACTATCATTACAAAAAAATTCTCTCACATCCTTTTACACAACCCAATCATTACCCAGATTAAATCTGATCCGTCCATCTGTTGTACCCAATAAATAACAACAAATTGCAACCATTGATTGTTTCCATTTTCCATATTCAATCTCAACCACTAAAATTAAAAGTGAGATTTAATCTCCACCCTACACCTGTCACCCACCCCCCCATCCTCCTCATCCCCGCCTACTCCCTCATCGGGATCTCCGCCTTGATCAACCGCCGCTCGAGCTCCGGCCGCAGCTCGTTCTTGAAGAGGCTGAACACGATCATGGCCATCGGATTGATCGCCGGGATGATCACGGGGGTTTGATCGGAAGTCTCTTTTTCTCTTACAAGATCGACGTGGAGTGCAAGGGTGCTGTTGTTGCTCGGCGTGTGTTATAACTGGAGGCAAATCAGTCCTCGTCTCGCTCGAAGTCTTCAATCCCCTATCCGTCCTGTAAAACGCGTCAATCAATCCCCTCTTCAGCTTCTCCACCTCGCTCGGCTCCACCTGAACCTCCTCCTCCACCGCCGTCGCGACCCCACCCCAGTCTCCTGGCTCCCTTCCTCCTCCGGCTCGCCCCACTCGTCGTCTAAAGCCCACGCCTTGGGGACGATGGGGAACCTCGACGGCTTGTACTGGCCGAAGCCTGTGATCCGATGGTCCCGATTGGGTTTCCTGGATGGGGGTGAAAGGGAGTGGGTTAGGAAGGGTTTGGATTGGCGACGGAGGGGAGTTGGGGATGGGGTTTTGCATGTGAATGGATTGAGAGGTGAAACGCCTGCCATTGTTTTCAAGGAAAATAAGGGTTTTGTTTTTCTGATCTTCTGACGAGTTTGTATGTGAGAGAGAGAGAGGACTCGAAACGGAGTGATTTGAGGGACGTTGGAGTGGGAGAGGTTTTTTATGGTCGAATTGGGAATTCTAGTGTTTCAATGGTTTTCAAACACGTGGCATCGTTTGGTTTGTGGTATGATTACCTCCGGTGTTAGTTACTTCTTTTCATTGACACTGTGAAGGCTAGTGTAAGAATAACAATGGGTTAAGTTGTTCTAATTTTAGCGGATAAAAATCTATCAATTACTTGACATCTTTAGAGTCTGGTGGGGCAACCGAGTAGGTACTCACAATGCTCGACAGTGGGAGGGCCGGGTCATCGGAGATGTGGGGATCAAGGTTGAGAGTGACCCAAATGAAAAACAGAGGGCTTGGAGATAGAGAGTCGTAGTAGGTGATTTAGTGTGAGAGAGTGAGAGAGAGCTCCTGTCCTTCCCTATTTCATTTTTACGTGGGTCTGATTTGGGGGTGAGTTTTTTTTATTATTGTATTTTCTTTTTTATGTGGGTCGGAAAATATAAATTTAGGCGAGTAATGAATGTAAATTTAACGATTATTTACTAGGGCTATTTGATACTGTAAAAAGATGAAGATTGGTAATAAAATTTGTTAATTAATATCAGTCATTTTATTGGGCAAAAATAAAAACATTTAAATTTATTACTATTTATGACCAAGGGATTGAGTAAATTTAATTAAGACATAACCCATAATTTGATTCATTACAAAGCAATTGGAATCTACACTAAGCATATATAGAGTTAATTGTTCAACATATATAAAGGTCCACCATCATATATTACATAAGATGGACAGTCCAGATTTAATTACATTCATCATGGATTGATTTATGTTCATCAATTACACCAAACACAAAATTATATTACAGATGCAAAGTTAACATTTTGAAAATAATAACTCCTTATCCATCTTTTATCAACCATTTATCCACAGTTTATTCTAGGTCAACCAAACACCAAAAATCTGAATTTTATGTTTCCCAATAAGAATAAATAAGAATAACAGAAATTGCAACCAAACACGGATAGGCTTATTCTGCCAAACACTGTTATCTATCCCCGTATAACTATCATGGTTGAATAAGGCAATTCCAATTCTCAAACGGGGGTTAAAGATCACTTTATTTCGAGAACACCAAATCGTCCATGTTCTCTCCAAATTTTATGATTGATTAGAAATTGATGAGCCTAGAAGTTGGGGTCATCATTTGGCCCAAGATTGAAAACCCGGCCTGGCCTATTCTGAGGGCGAGCCGGGTTTGGGTCTGCTGGGAGCTGAGCCCACAGGCCAACCCGAATTGGTTTTGTTCGGGCTGGCCCGTAGACCCGTGGGGGCCACTAGTTTTAGAGAGATGAAAGAGGTGGTGGCATGCTCACCATCGATCTATCATTGCAATAAATATTACGTAATGATGTAGTTTTTTAACTAATTAATTCATTTTATATTTTTAATTTTGAAAATCTAATATATGTAAACATTTTTCCAATATGCATAACACATTCAATTAATTTCAATATTATATTTTTAATTTTTATTTAAACATTAATATACAAATGCACATTGAAAACAAAAAAAATTAAAATAATAAATTTCTATGAAATTTGGGCCCGCAGATCTACCCATAGGCCCAGCCCGGTCCGACCAGCCTGTTCAGGCCTGGGCCCGTGGGCAAGGTCTGGGCCTAGTTATTTGGCTCTAGGCCAACCCGGTCCGCTGGCCAGACAGGCCTACGGTCCTAGGTTGAAGGCCGGACTTGGTCTCTGTTTCAACAGGCTGAGTCGGGCCGGGCCATGCCAGCCCATTGCCGATGCCTACCTAGAAGCCTTTGCACGGTTCATGGTTTTACCTACTTTCCAAATCTCGTCCATCGAGTTAAATGGCTCAAGTGGCCATACCCACCACTCGCCAGAATACTCAATAAACACAGCATTGACAAAAGAGATGAATGACTCTCTCATCAATCTCCCCCCCCCCCCCCAAAGAGCATAACTAGGCATGTCAACCGGTCGGATCCGGGTCAGGTCAGGGTATCTCGACTTGTTTGATTGTCAAGTCCATATTAGGTTGGATCGATCGATTAACATGCTTTGGTCAAATAAAGAGAGGTTGATGAACTTTAAGGGCTTACAGTGGCTTCATTTTAAAAAAAATAGGGTCCAGTGTATTATAAATAGTTTTTTACTATTTTAATTTTATAATGTTTTATGAGAAAATATTTGGAATACAATTTGGATTATTATGCTTTTACGTAAAATTCAAAGGTTGTAAAAATATTTCAAATACATAAAATTTTAAATAATTATTCACTATTTAGTTATAAATATTAGATTTAATCATAAACAAATAAAAAATCAAATAGTATTTAGGTTGGACCCATCAACAGTGGCGGAGCCACTTGAGGCCCGGGGGGCCATGCCCCTCTGATTTTTTTTTTAGTATTTCATTAAGGCTATAACCCCTACACTGCAGCACCCAAATGCCCAATGAACAAAGGGCAATAGCTCACCCACCATGCAAAATTAGGTAATAAAAAAAGGGATTTTTAGTTTTAAGTCCCCGAAAACTATCAAATTTAGCGATCGATCCCTCACTTCTTCATATTTTGATTTTAGTCCCTGCATTTAAATGATAATTTAGGAATAGGTCCCTGGGAGGGACTTATTCCTAAATTATTAAGTTTGTTTTTTAGTCCCTGGGAGGGACCTATTATGAAATTATCATTTAAATGCAGGGACTAAAACTAAAATATGAAGAAGTGAGGGATCGATCGCTAAATTCGATAGTTTCCGGGGACTTAAAACTAAAAATCCCTCAAAAAAATTAAAAAAAATCTCATATCACATAATTCACGTTGATGTGTTCCTTAAATCCTTAATCCTCCATCGGCCTCACCAATCACCCATTCTTTAATAATTAACCATCCCCCTCGCCTCCAAAAAAAATAAAAGAAAATAAATCTAACAGAGACATAGTCGACAGTCACCACAATTACGGATCCCACTCCTCGACATCTCGTTCAGGTATCTCAAAAAATATAAACTTTTGACCTTTTATTTATTTTCTTTTGTATCTAGTTATTCATAATATTAATCCCAATCCCTAAAAAAACCCTAATTTAAGGTTGTTGCTTTACGCTATGTGGACAAAAAAAAGATGTGTAATAATACATGTGAAAGGAACCACTGCCATATTACTTAAAGTTGCAATATAAGCAATATTTTCCAATATTTTTTTGATAACATTGATAATGAAAAAATCATTCAATATTTCCAGAATATGAAACCTCATCGAGGTCAAATTTAAAGATATGTATTGCTTATTAGATTTATGTATTGACATATTTTTTTGTGAATCATTGATGTGAAATTTGACATATTGTTTAAAAATATGATAATTATTTTTTAGAATTATTATGTGATATGTTTTGATTGAATGTCTTTATTTTATTTTATATATATTTATTTTTTAATTCATACTATTGAAATTAAAAATATATATTTAATGATATAACTTTAGAATATATTTACATAAATCACATTAGGCCCCCTATTTATGAAAATCCTGGCTCCGCCACTGCCCATCAGGTTCATAGGATCAGGTTGGATGGACCTAGACCCGATCCAATTGTTGGGTCGGGTCCGGGTTGACCTGCGAGGCCTAAGCATAACTCATCGAGTCGGAGCTTCTCCATTTGGATCCGATAGACCTTGGTGAGTAAGCGTTCATTGGCGAGAAGCCATAACATAATAATATAAAAAAAATTTAGAGACCGTAGACAATTTCTATCCCGATCATATATTAATAAAAGCATTGAGAGTCTAAAATACGAGTTAGGAGAAAAAAAAGAAGAAAGCAAATCGAGATAACAAAAATAGAAAAACGAGCCCTACTCAACTCTCTCACGGATCACAATGTAGACGAAAGCTCTACTTGGTAAAGCCCATTTGAGTGAGAAATTGGGCTATAGGACTAACTGTGTATTAACACCCATTTGAATATGTCAACCAATCCGCATGAACTGTGTGTCATTGAGCTACCATCAATCAAAGAATACAATTCTCCCGCCCCCTACTTTTTCTCCTCTCGTTAATCTTTTAACAAGAATAGAAAACATATAATATGACCTATAATGCTATATTATATACTTTTTAAATAAGTATGACCAACAACTATCGAATAAAAAAACTCACCTCTAACCCTCCAAAAGCGATTTGAAAAACATGTTGGAAAAGAAAAATAGATGGTTAGATCTGTAAAAATCATAATAGATTGTGATTCATGCTCGTAAAGGTATTCAATACCAAACAAAAAATTAAAATAAAAACCACAATGAACAATATTCTAACCCCTCCCCCCTCGCGTTTGGGGTGGAACATAAGCATGAAATAGATAAGAATACAAGAAAATAGTAAAAAAAAAGTTGCTTGTTTTGCTAGAATAAGCCTTAATAGATATATTTGGATAAGCTAGAATAAGACTTTATAACTATTCTCAGAAAATGTTATAATTGTTTATCAGGGCTTATTTATACCAATGGATAATAAGCTAGAATAAGACTTTATAACTATTCTCAGAAAATGCTATAATTGTTTATCAGAGCTTATTTATACCAATGGATAAAAATACTCTTCTCTGTCATTTTAAAAAAATTATCTTACCAAACAATCTCTACACACATTCCAAAAATTGTCACATCTATCATGTCACACACACATCTCTCATACTTATTCCCAAACACAAATAATTTGTGCAGGGGTACAATTGTCATTTAAAAGTCATAAACTCTTATTTATCTCTTATCTACCAGTTATCCTTATTTTATCCAAGGTGAACCAAACAATAAAAAGATCAATTTTACATTTCTCTATGAGAATTATAGAAAAGACAACCAAACAAAAATTTACATATTCATCATAGATTGTTATCTATCATAGTATAACTATCAAAATCGAATAATCTTATATCATACCTCAAACGGAGGGTACGAATGTTATGGATATATTGCATTTTCAGAACAAGTCTCCAGTTTTCAATATCCAAAATTTCAGACATTTTAATATTCACTACTTTTATATCAAACTTATCCCATGAAATTGTATTATTGCAATTAATTATCTTAAAATATTCATACCATTATCGCCTAAGTTCTTTTAGTTTAGTCTCAAACAATTTACTATACATCACATCTCAAGATATGAAGCAATGACCAGAAAAACTCTTAGCCCCCGTTTAGGTCACCGGTTAAGCTCGGAATAAGGGTGGTATAAGAATGGATAAGAAAATGTATGTTTGTGTGCATAGTATAACTTGGTATTACTAAATCAGTTTAAACGAGTATAAGAGAGTATAACAATTCTAACTAACCCATAAGATAAACTATACTCAATTTATATATTCCTGTGGATAAATGAGACCTACCTACAAATAAAAAAAACACATCTCATCACATCAAATCACCTATTAATAACTCTTATACATCAATAGGTCTCACATATCAAATCAACTTTTTACACCTTATTTATATTTTATTCTTCATCAACCAAAATAACTCAATCTTTATTCTTACGTTTTCCAATGAAAATAAAAAAATACAACCAAATATAAAATATCTTATTCATGTAGAATTGTTATCTATACTGACATAATTATTTATCCAGAATAACTCAATTGTTCAATCCAAACGGGGATTTAGTTCATCAAGGATTCTGATGCGTGTCTTATTGTTCTTCATATTTCAAAATGTGAGGCATAACCTAAATAGCTTCCATAGGAGAGAAAACTGTGGGATTAAGAAATCCCCTTCAAGTACATAGATATTTTTGTAGTGACTTGGGTTATTTGGTTTGCCCATAATCATCTTTGTTTCAGGGGGCTACAGTATATATTGAGAACATTTAGGATTCGATCGTATGTTTTATCAATCTGTGCGAAGAGGGTGAGCTTCACTAGAGATAGATTATCTATTGAGGAGTAGGCTTGTGAGCTTTTTTTTTTTATCAAGAGATTGAGAAGATATCTCTTCTACTTATATTTATTTGATGATGTTGTTTTTATATTCTTTAGGGCTAGTTTAGCAAGGGGATAATAAGTTTTTGCGGATAAATTGTTTCAATTTTAGGGGATAAAAAATCAATTAATTTTGTTCATATTTAAATTTGTTAAAATTGAGATAAAAAGTGAGGATAAATGTTATCCCACCCTTTAGGCAGGGGCAGACCCGGGGGGGGGGGGGGGGGGGGCAAGCTGGGGCCTGAGCCCCCCCAAGCTTTGGGTCAATTAATATACATATATACATAGGTGTCAGGTGTGTCAAATGGGTATTCAATAACTAAGAGTGTTGTTACATACATATTAAACAAAGTTATTTCAAAGTCCAAAACTTATATTACACGTTTCATTTTTTTTAAATAGTAAAAATCATTTAATGAGTTATATGTTTTGATAAAAAAAATATATGTTATTCCATTTCGAGTTAAATGAACTCATTTTAGTA
This sequence comes from Acorus calamus, assembly GCA_030737845.1. NCBI lineage: Eukaryota > Viridiplantae > Streptophyta > Magnoliopsida > Acorales > Acoraceae > Acorus > Acorus calamus. The sequence goes on along the minus strand of CM060869.1, from coordinate 5,166,038 downwards.
AGTATAAGAAAAATTTAACGAGGCATATACATCGTCTAACGATGTATATGCTTTACTAGATTTTTAACGAGGTTTATAGGATTGCATTTTGGAATGTAAAAAAAATAGTGTAACAATGTTCTATTCTAATTGAAATGATTGGGTTTGAAATTGGAAATGTTACATTCAATCATATTTGCATCCCCGTTAACATGCATACATTTTATTTTTTTTAGCTGTATACCTATATAATGAAGTATATTAATAAATAAAGTACATTTGATTTTACCAAAACAAAAAAGTTACATTTGATTTTTAATTTAATAGAAAATGAAATACATGCTCTTATGAAATAAATGGATATATTTAAATTATGATACCCATAATAGTGTATACGAATATAGTGAGATATACTTAGTTAGCTAATTTTACATATTGTGTTAGACGTGGTAAATGAAAATGGGGTTATAAAATGGACTGAGTATGCTAGTGTCCATTGAATATTTTGAGATTTGGGAGAATGGGTGTTTTTGAAAAAATTGTGAAAACTTTGTTTTGAAGAAAATATTTGTATCTAGTTTTAAAGGATTGAAAAATCATTGATTTGACATTTTTGATGATTTTTTGTTTATTTTGTTTTTTCATGATTGCTATATTAATTCTCTTAAATTTTTTGAGAGTTAAAATTTAAAATCTCTCCCCAAGATATAAGTATAAATGATATTCTTGTATGTTTTTGTAATCAGTCATCTTCTTTATATTCATTTTCTTAATTTTTGAAACTTCATTTTTGTCTATTTTTGACGATGGGAATAACGAGATTTTAAGATTTTTAATTATAAATCTCTTGGTCATTCGGCCCCCCTTGCTCTAATTCCTGGGTCCGCCCCTGCCTTTAAGTGAAACAAAATATCCTCATTTTTATTTTAAAATCGGGACAACTGTCCGCAGTTTATTCCATTTTTTTTTATCCCATATGAGGATAAATTGTCTCCCCCACTCACTTATCTCAATAATTATTCTTTATCCCAACACTTATTCACAGGGGAGGATCCAGGACAATATTTTAGGGTGGGCTACATAGCATATATTAAATGTTTATATAAAAAAAATTTGTTCTTATATTTGATGTAATTATTTATATACCAAATAATGTGATATTCAAAAGACATACATGTGAAGAAAAGAAAAAATATGAAATGTATTGTAAGAATAAAAATGATATATAAACTCATCTTACACGGTATATTAAGAAATTTTATAATTTAAATAACTAAATATGTCATCATAAAAATAGGAAGAGTTGCCAGAAAAATAAGAAGAATTGTTTTATGGATATAAATGTTTCTTTATTGTTCATTTGACATTAAATTAATTCTTAAGATAATATTTGAATTTTAAAATTTAGAATTGTTAAAATTTATAATAAGATTGAGGCTGCGTTTGGTTGCACGATTGCAAAATTGATTTTGAACAAAAACTGAGTTTAAATCTGATTTTGTAAAAAGCTATCTATCGACAACTTTTGAAAAACTCAGGTTTTTTGTACTATTTCACAAAAATATGTATGTAACTTTTGACCCTTTTTTTTTTGAAAATGAGTTTGGAAAAAACAGTTTCCTACAAACCCAAAAGCTGCTCAAACTTGTTTCTAAACAGGCCAGAGTTCGATTTGGTTTGTTAGATTGAGATCCACTTTGTTATGATGCAATTTGATTTGCTATTAATTTATTAGGGTGATATCTAGTTTGTTAGGAATATATTTTATGTATAAAATATAATTTATTTAATATAAAATATAAATATTATAATTTATATAATCAAATAATTAAAAAAAATGCAAAATCTGGGCCGGGCTGTAGCCCGGCCCAGCCAACTCTTACGTCCACCTCTGCTTATTCACTTGTCAAACTAGTTATAATTGAAGAACTTCTTTCTTTGAAATATAATCAAGATCAAGAAGATATGCTTACTTTTTCTTAAGAAGAAAAAAAAGGAAAAAATAGAGAGAGAGATTTCCCTTTTTAATTTGCATATTCATCACTGCCATATATGTCACGCAGTTTGACTCTGACGGATAGTGAAAAGTGAAGAGGACGTTATTATGAGATAATTCAACTTGGTCGGTTGCTTGTCCCCTTCCTTTTATTTCCACGTATTCATTAAATATATATTTTTTAAAAACAAATTAAATAATATTATGTTTCGTTAACTCTAATTGAAAACATAGTATATCAAAATATAGCGAGCAAGACGAATTGAGAGAGATCAGCGGCTTGTTGAGACGGGAGACCAAGGTACAGTACAGACGCTTGGAAAAGGAATCAAACCATGACAATGCGCGATGACCAAAACTTTCTACAATGTGTTAAAAATGCGAAAAAAACTCTATGTAAATGATGATTTTACTCATCCGGTCATAATTTATAAAAGTTTTTTTTTTTTTTTGCATTTTTAACATATTGTATGAGTTTAGAAATATTGTGTTTACAATAAGAGTTAACCATATAGAATATTCTTCATTTGTCAACAAAAATTTAATTTAAGACTAACTCTGATTTTTTTTATTTGAAATATGTTTGAGAAACTCAGAATCTTGTAAATCCATAATCTTCTCGAACCCACGTCCAAACGCCCACTAAATAAAAAATTAATAACTTAAATCAAATTATAATATTCACATTCAAAAGAATCATTATAAGATACAAATATGAAAATATCTGATCCATGATCCGTATCTAATATGGATCATTACACGTGACACTGAGAGTCATGGTCTCCCTCTGCTACATGAAACATTTTTTTTCTGCAAGATCCCTGGAGTGTGAGCCCACTGTACCTAGGTTGTCTTATATACTCCAAGTTAGAACAAAATATTCTATCTCATCTTCTAAAAAAAATAATGATCGTTTGATCAATGTTCTTACTTTGGTTTATTTTAATTTAAATTTTAACATGCACTTGCACAATACTAGTTTAATCAAACAGATTTTTAAATCGACCCACAACATAACCTTCAAAACATAAACCATGATAACGTAGGTCTCATTCTTAAGTAGGGGCGGACTTTATAGCCCGGCCCAGATTTTGGTGAAATTACTATTCAACTCGTTTGGTTATTCATTTGTTTATAAATAAATTGTGAAAAGAGGGTTTGAAGTTTCATTTATAAGCTTCATATTTCAACAAATCAAACAGGTCGCCCCACCAACAAAAAATGACAAAAATAATAATTTAAAACAAGATAAAATGCAAGGAGACCCACACAAAGATCAGCATGGATAGGTGAACCATTTTTCAGGATCAATGTGATAAATGAGATACATATTAACATAAACATTTTATGTTTTAAAAAAAATAAGAATTTATAATTTTATAAAAATATATATATTTTTATATTATTTGTAAAAAAATTAAAATGTGTGTGGACTGTTTAATCCTAAATTTTACCTGAATTAAAATTTATCGATCTTTCTTTGTTTTTCCATGTTTGCCGTTTTATATGTATCATGCTTGGGAACAATTTTTAATTTTTTGAAATATCTTTTTCAAAAAAGTTTTGAATTTTTTAAAAATATTTATTGTTTTTATATATTTATCTAACTTCGTTTTGAAAAAAGTGGAATTTTAATATTATATTTCATATGTGTGCTTCTATTTTTTTCCTTTTTAAATTTGTTTTCAAGATTTTTTAAAAATATTTATTGTTTTTATATCTTTTATCAAGTTTTATTTTCTAAAATATTTATTTTTTTATATCTTGCATCATTACTTCAAATAATTTGTAAAAATATGTAATAATTTTTTAAATATCTCATAAATTGTTACTTGCATAATTGTCATATATATATATTTTTAGTCCATCATTTGTCTATCAAAACAAAAAAATGTTTAATATAAAAAATTATATAATCCAACTCGGAAATAGAGTCGTGGATCCGCCCCTGTTCTTAACCTTGATAAGCCACGCTTGGTTCCATAATAAAGTCAGAATAAGTGAAAATTAGTCGGAATAATCTCAAAACAACTGTTTTAATATGGATTTCAGTCAACTCATCTAATTAAGTTATTTTAAGTTATTCAACTCAAAAGAATATGTGGCCCCACTATAAAATTAATTGTTATTGTTTTTTATAAATCAACTGTCAAATCAACTATCATCATTTTTTTTAATTTTTATAAGTCTTTATTCACACCTTATTCATATTTTATCCAAATATTAAAAAATTTATTATTACGTTTTTTAGTAGAATAATTCAAAATATAATCAAACAAAAAAATCACTTTATCTTTATTTATATTAAAATACTATAAATCCCATAATAACTTAATTCTTTACCTAAACGGTGGTAAAATCTTCATTAATACAACAATTCATTATTTTTTCATATATTTTAATTTTTTTAACATAATAAACATCATGTAACGAGATATAAGTTTTGATGAAAAATATATATCACTTCATTAAAAATTTAATGGGTTTTAAAAATAGTAAACATTATCTCATTAACATATATAATATTCTCAAAATGCACTTACCGTACATGTATAATCCGTACATATTTTAATTTTTAAAAAATAGTAAGCATTATTAATGAAAAATATATATTATTCTATTATAAATGTACCTTTTTTAACCAAAGTAAAAAAATTTTATAATGAAAAATGTATACGTATCTCATTAAACGGTGGTGAAGGCTTGTGGATGGGCCCGTCTATCCCCACCCACGTATTTTCCAATCCCACCGATCAAAAAAAAAAAAAAAAAAATCGGTGTTTGTCTGTTCCCACCGATTCAGTTCGACCGAATTCGGTCGCCATTTCAAGTTTTGGGCGACCGTAATGGGTCGTCATTTCAGGTTTTGGGCGACCGGAATGGGTCGAACAGAGTTCAGAATTGTATCTACTTATTTTTTGTAAACAAATAAATTTTTAGATTTATCCATCATATTCTACATTTATTCTTTCATCCAAACAACAACTAAGGGATTAAAAAAAATGTAAGTAGATATACTTTCAATTAATTCAAATTTTTATAGAAAAATATCTTATTAGACAAATATATATCATTTTTAAGCTTCGTTTGAATTCATAGTTAAGATGAATTTTTGTTTGAAAACAAAAAAACATATCAGTTGATTCAAACACATTTTATATTTGACTTTTGAAATTTGTCTGTAACCTATATAAAAAAAAATTGTTCTTATATTATACATTTAAGAATAATGATTTATTCTCCCTACATTACAACTCAGACTTGGAGTGATATGAAAGATTCAAGGAGGATACACGTCATGAGATTATGTTTTCAAAAAAAAAAAATTATAAATTTTATTATAAATCCTGTTCGACCCATTCCGGTCGCCCAAAACCTGAAATGGTGACCAAATCCGGTCGCGCGAAACCTGAAATGGCGACCAAATCCAGTCGAACGGGTCGAATTGGTGGGATAGCAAAACACCGATTTTTTTTTTTTTTTTTTTTATTGCTCGGTGGGGCAAGAAAATACGTGGGTGGGGCTAGACGGGCCCCTTGTGGATTGCACAGGAAACTATATACTGTGTGTAACAGGTGTTGAAACATGAAATCATGCAAAACAGTATTAATGGTTTTCTGGTGTCTCCTGATCCTTCAACACATGATGAGGTCCCTTCTTTTTCATCTCAAAAATAAAATAAAATAAAATAAATAACGGTCAAATCTCAGTACTCACTTCCTCGGCAACACATATAATTAATACACGAAAATAAATTTTATTAATAAAAAACTATACACACACAGAAAAACAAAAAACAAAACTCTATTTCTTCTTATTCTTGTTATTCCCACCGCCGAAGATATACCCGAACCCAAACAGACCCCCCGACGTACCACTATTCGCGACGTTCAGCACCGGCTTGATCCGCCCCCCATTCCCGAAACGATACGAATCGCACGGCGGAGGCGGCTTCTGATGATGAAGCGGCGACGACGTCGAAGTCGACGGACGGTGGTGATGCTTCGCGTTGTTAGTACCCCTCGAACCGGTCGAGCTGCTCCGGGAGAGAAGCGGGAGCAGACGAAACAATCCTCCGCCGCCGCCGGAGTTGAGGCTGGCGCTTCTCGTGATGCGTTGTTTCTTGACGGAGGGGGATCTCGGGAGGGAGTGATTTCGCGGCGGCGGCGGAGGGGGCGGAGGAGGGTTGTTGATGGGGAGGGGGAGGAGCTTGCCGTGGGAGAAGAGGCGGTCGGCGGGGGAGGAGTCGTGGTCGGAGGGGGGGAGGCGATCGGAGGAGAAGAAATCGAAGTCGTGGTGGTGGTGGGAGGAGGAGGGGATGGAGGGGGGGAGGAGGAGGTGGCGGTCGGAGGGGGAGAGGTCGTGGGAGAAGGAGATGCGGGGGCTCAGAAGCATTGGAGACGATGATGAGTCGTCTGAGGACAAGATCTCGATCGCCATTTTTGAAGAGAGAGAGAGAGAGAGAGATTTTTGGGGTTTTTTTTGGTGTTTGGAGGGAGAGATGGTAAGGAAATGGGAGCGGTTCGGCTTTCGCCTCAAATTGGGTTATTTAATGCGGGTGATATCGTCACCCCCACCTCTTTGTTCTTTTTTTGGATTTTGAGTTTTTTATTTTTAAGTCCACTAAACTATACGATTTATTAATCGATCCATTTTTTTAATGTTATAGATTATAAGGACAACTCGGGCGGCTTAATTCAATTCGAATCTATCATGAGATTGGAGAAACCTAAATCAAACTCAATCCAACCCGACTCGACCCTCGAGTATGAGAAATTCAACCCAAATACAATTCGTCAGATTTTGTTTGTTTGGGTTGGGTTCGGATTTAAGTTGAAATGTATTTTAATTTAAATAATTAAAATTTTATAAAAATCAATTTTTTGTATAACAAAAATAAAAAATAAAAATGAGAAATAGGGATATGGAAATTATAAAAGTGAAAGATGGTAGATAAAAATAAATTGTACAATTCAAATTTTATCATATACATTAAAAAATTATAATTTTGCTTAAATATGAAAACTTCGAGTTTAGGTTAGTTTGGGTTATCCGAACCTTTAATCTAAACTCAACCCAAATTAGATTCAGGTTGCTCGGGTTTGGGTTCGGGTTAAACCCAAATGCTAAAACCAACCCAAACTTATCCAAATTTTGAGTTGGGTCGGATTCAACCAGTCTATGTTGCACCCATAAGATAAGCCCCTAATTTAAACGATATATATTCATTTTTAATCCCTCCTAATTATTAATAAAAAAATAAAACAATTTAGTGATATGTATCTCACAATGAATATATCATTTAAACTTGGATGCTTAAATTATAATATAAGCAAGTGACTGAAGTGAAGGATCGGTCACTAAATTATATAATTTCAGGGGGACTTACAAATAAATTTTTTTTTTTGTTTTTATTTCTTATTGCTTTCATTTGCCAAATTTGACGAATCAAATTAATAGGGTGTTTTTGGTGCATATTGGAAATTAAAGGAAAGTTTTGGAAAACATGGATTCTTGATAATTACTTAAAAAACAAATTAATATTTATGAACGAATAATAAATTTTCATTCATTCTATTTTATATATTTATTTTATTAAAAAAGATGAGTAAACTTTTTTTTCCCCATTAAATCACTTTCCATGACCTACGAATCAAAGTATATAAGACGAAAATTATGATAAAAATTATATAATTCAGTAAAAGTTGCATATGTCCAAGGGGGATTAAGAAATAATTTTCGATTAGATTTAATTACAGATTCTGTGAATACGTGTGATGAAATTACAAATCTGATTATAACTTTTAAGAGAGTTTATATAGCTTAATACGTTATCATAACGTTTTTAAATAAAATAAGGAATTACAACATTTCATTACACGTAAAATAGACGTGTCAACTATTCCTATTCACCTCCCTCGTGCTAACCTCATAGTTCGACCCATTTCTTCATGATTTTTTTTTTGTACAATTGCATTTTTTTCAGGATCATAAAAAAATCAGAATACATGATATAAACCCAACAACATGCACTAACAATACAAATTCATTAAAAGAAAAATGATCTGATTGTCATCACTGTTTATTTAAATTGAGCCTCTACTTTTTTTTACCTCCTTTTTAGGCAATTTATAGGAGGACCCTAATCAAATCTCCAAGGAATATTTGTGCTTTTCATATCACTAGTAATCTTGTTCAATATTCATTAGTCACTAGTAGTTTTAAATGATTAAAGTACGACATATATAAGCATTTGATGGGTGGGTATGTGCCATCACATGCGCGTGGGGAGTTGATAAATGTCATGCTTATTATATACTAGTGCTTATTATATACAAGTTTTTCTTTTCCCTTCTTCAACCACTTCTAAAAAAACTATGTGCATTAGGTACTATGTTTCTCTGCTCTGAAAAAAAAAAATCATATGGTGCGTACAAAACTTATCAACTCACCATTTTTATAATTTTATATAAAAATATTATGTGAAACACAGTAATGTGAGAAAGAAGAGAATTCTTGAGCTCCCAAGGATGAGGAATATATTTATATTTATATCAATTCATTAATAATACAATGGTGATCTCTTCTTTTCGTACACCACAATTAGTTTACCAAAATCTTCAAAACAAACTTTTCTCCCAACAAAAAAAAAATGTCTAAAACTATTAAAAATATATAACAATTTGATTACAAATCCAAAAATTAAATAAAATTGAAACAATCATAAAAATATGAGATTCAACACCAAATATTGAAAGGGTGACTATTTGGGGTCTAAATGATGAAAATCCCTAGATATTAGAATTATTGTGAATGATAAAATTTTAGAAAAATTGACTTTGATAGATCAATTTGAGTGAATTTAAAAAAATAGAGATGATCACAATGTATAGGCTTGTCGAGTAATCTCAAAACCTATATAATACAAACTGTTATGACATCCCTTTGAAATGTAGATCTTTTGCATACCTTTTTTATCAGTCTTCTTTGCATATGTTTGTCCATTATTTCTCGTATTACATGATTATGTAATCATTCATAAAAATAATTAAACATATACTCTAATAATTATATATATATAATATAAAAATCACATGCTTCATCCAATATGTACACGATTTGTTAGTGTGATAAAACTCAAACAGAACTACACTAAAAGCTATGTAAAAAATTTGAATTTGATGAACATCATACACTGTCTAGCTAATTTCTTTATTTCATGACACATTTTTCATATCAGTTAAAACATTTGTCATTTCACAAAATAATTTATCAAATAATCTTTAATTTTCAATAACTTTTTCATCCCAATCCCTCCCCCCCCCCCCCCCCCCCCCCTCCAATTGCTAAAATATCTCTCACCCTCTAATTTGTTTTCCCCAAAAAAGGGTTAAAATGAAAGAAGAGGCTGTAGATATATGAGAATATTATGAGGGGGTATCTCCTAAATTTCCCTCTTTTTTGTTTTATTTATTTTTAAAGTATCTGCCACTTTTAATTTTTTGTATATTATATTTTATGGGAAGAGAAACTCTGGATTGGTCATTGCATGGGACAATTAATATATGTTGCCGCTCATTTAGTTTGTTTGTTCTCATCTATACTTCAGTCAAACAATTAACAATCAGGTCTCAAGTCAACTTAAAATTATTCAAAAACCAGTTCCTACTTTGGAGAATATAGAAACGTAGGGAACACTACATGGCTATCAATACTGTAATACACTTATTAATATTTATGGGGGAAATTAATTAGACCCGTCTGTTATTTTTAGATCCCTTAAAATTTTTAAGATTTTTTTAGATTCTTAAAACGGTAAAAAATTATCTTTAGGTCCCTCCAGCCGGATGCTTTTTAAAAATACTAAAAATTTCTCATGCACAATTATTTTAATACACTGTTAATACTTTCAATATATTGTTAAATATCTCCCGTACATTGTTAAGTATCTCAAATACACTGTTAGCACTCCCTAGTACAATGTTAATCTTCACATAAAATGTCTCTCCCAATTATTTCAGCACACTATAAACACTCTCTAGTACATTATTAACATTCACATAATTAGGCGATGGCATTTTCGGTATTTTTGAACATATGGCTGAAGGGACCTAAAGATAATTTTTCAATGCTTTAAGGACCTAAAAAAACTTAAAAATTTTAGAGACGAAAAATAACATATGAGTGATCACATGGATTTCTAATTAATTTTTCCATATTTATATTTAATCATATTAAAGCTTCTCTTGTTAGCAAGAGAATGACATAATTAATTAACTTAGAATATATCTCTACCATTATACCAACCTTTCAAGAAATGGTTTAGTTAATTTATCACATTATGAAGCAACAATTCTTCTTCTTTTTTTTTTTTAATTTTGCTCACATGCATATCTAATTAATAGGCCAGAATCAACAAGATTGGATGTTGAACATTCTATTACAAGTTTAACATGAAACACACATTCACATGAATCCTGCGTCCCCACATGGACCTCTATTTTTTAATTATTTTTTGTGTTTCATGCCCTTTCTTTTCATTTGTTTTATTTATTTTATTTATTCTTTTTGGATGGCTTCATAGAGGGATGACCATTTGCACTTCATTTGATTATATATATACACACACACACACGAGCGCGATGAGGTGCGATGGCCGCACGGTGCAGCAGCCGTTCGATCGCGGGTCCATCGCATCCAACGGTCAACGTGAATCGCACCCGACCGTCCGATGCGATGGACCCGTGATCGACGCCGCACCGTGCGGCCGCCGCACCTAATCGCTCATATATATATATATATATATATATATATATATATATATATATATATATATATATATATATGAGCGATTAGGTGCGGCGGCCGCACGGTGCGGTGGCCGCACGGTGCGGCGTCGACCACGGGCCGTCGATCACGGGTCCATCGCTTCCGATGGTAATCACAGGTCCATCGCATCAAATGGGTCCATCGCATCGGACCGTCGGATGCGATGAACCTGTGATCGGACGGCCCATGTCGCGGTCGCACCCGCCGTCCGCCGCACCTAATCGACCTTCTGTGTGTGTGTGTGTATATATATATATATATATGGACGTGATTGCGTGCGGCGAACGGCGGGTGCGGCAGCGATTACGGGCCGTCGATCACGGGTCCATCGCATCGGACGGTCGGGGGCGATTCATCTCAACCGTTGGATGCGATGGACCCGCGATCGAACGGCCCACGTCGCGGCCGCACCTGCCGTTCGCCGCACGCAATCATTTTCATATATATATATATATATATATATATATATATATATATATATATATACAGGGACGTGATTACGTGCGGCGAACGGCGGGTGCGGCAGCGATCACGGGTCCATCGCATCGGACGGTCGGGTGCGATTCACGTCGACCGTTGGATGCGATGGATCCGCGATCGAACGACGCACGTGGATGGCCCACGTCGCGGCCGCACCTGCCGTTCCCCGCACGTAATAATTTTCATATATATATATATATATATATATATATATATATATATATATATATGATTTCATGAAGGCACATACTTCCAATCTTTCTTTCCCTCATCCAAACAGCCCTCTCTAACAAGATAAAAGATGGATGGCCATCCATCTTTTGCTTATCTGCCCAAGGGTGCAAACTAAGCCACCATTTGCAATCCATTGAGTCTATCACTAGCCCTTTTGATGGTCCTTTTATTGCTTGTCTTGCCTCTTTAGGGGTTACCATCATCAGGTGGGGCGCCCACCTCCATCTGAGTGAGCAAAATCTTGGTTATATGCATATTTGATCAGATAATTTACAATCAAAATGTCATAGGTTTGAGTCTATACCTATATAAAAAAAAATTAGTTGGAAGTGCACTTAATTATTTTGTGCATTATGATTGCATTAGAACATATTCATGTGCAGTTAAATAGTCAACACAATTGTAAATGATCTAATTCTATTTTATATGAAAGACAATTCAATTAAAATTTTTCCTTGTTTACATCAATAGATTTAAAATATGCATCTATCAAAGTCAACAAAAATCAAATCAAATTGTTGTCTCGTGAGTTACACCATGATATAAAAACACCCACATAATAACTTCTAAATGCATTATAATCCTTGATAAAAAAATAATAAATAAATAAAATTACGCTATCCATCCGTGGAATAACATAATCCAATTATATAAAAGTTGCTCAATATTAAGCAATCTATTATTAAAGTCAGTCTCACTTTGATTTGTACAAGTAATTCAAGTTACCCAAGATGGGGTGGTGTTATTCATGGGATACCTGGTGGAGTCATGGAGAAAGAAAAAGCATGTTCAAAGTTCATAAAGATGGAGATGGAATATCTTTTGACCTTCATTGTAAAGCTAGGTGTATTGAATTTGTTCATTCATCCACTCTATTCTTTTGAGGAGGTCTTGAAGCTTTTGTTTTTTGATCTTTTGGTGGGTTTGAGGCACCTTCTTTTCCACCAAGCTCTTTGGAAAAACAGGACATATGATGTGTGAGTTGGTGGCTGCTCCTTGAATAATTACATCCCTCATGAAACAAGGGATGCTTTTGAAATCCCCACATAGATCGTCAGGTCAAAACAAATGTTAAAGAAATATGCATCACCTACTGAAAAGTATGTTTTATGTCTGTTTCATGAAATGGAGAATTTTAAACAGGGTAATGCCACACGCAGATGTGATTTTTTTTGGTAAAATAGAGTATATACAATTTATTGAATATGTGTTTCATTTTTTTTTATACAGATGCATACAACATGAAGTATATATATACATTTACAATTATCAACACGAAGAACGATTGATATAAGATTGTCTCACGTATTACTGTTCAAATGGTGTTGTTACACTCGAACACATCTACAGTCATTCTTGTAGGGCATATGAATCGTGGTTTGTCCTAAAACCAAGATTATCATGTAAAATTGTCATATCAATACACATAATGATGAGATTTCCATCAATACATTTGTGGATGAATGCCATACGTCCATCAAAATGTATTAATGAGATTTTCATTCATAAATTGATGATTTTGAGGGACACGTATCACTCATCCAGTGATAAAAATATACGTACATACTAGTACTGGTACTGAAATGAAAGAACCTTTTCTCTTGAAAAACATTTGTTCAATTCAGCCAAAACCTATAAATATTGAAACTTCAAATAAGAGCTGTTATATTGATGGATTTCCTTAAACAATTAACATTGGATCTGATGACAAGTGGGGAGGGCCACCTGCTCTCCTCTCCTCTTCGGGATGAAAGAAAACTGCATTTCACTCCAGATATCATGCATTTTGTTTTGTGTGGGGTTAGTTACACCTTTGTTTTTTTTGAAAAGAAGACCAGACTTTGTCACGCTCATATAATTAGAACTAGAGGGAGTGATTGATTGATTTTCGGATCAATATCTCAGTGAAATAAACGATATAAGAGCACAGGTAAGGGTCCCCGAGGGCAGAAAGCCCTGCCTGTGCCCATAGGGCCAAAGCTCGGCTCGTTTTCAGGGTAGGCCTGATTCTGGGGCCCGGCCCCGGCCCATGGGGGGCAATTCAATAACTGAGTCAAATATAATTTTATGTAATTTTTATTTGAATTGTGGTTGAATTATGCAAATTATTGACATTTATGTAGGTGTTAATCTAGTTAGGTACATGTAGTTATTTAATTTTCAAGTGATTAATTCATTTAATATTTTTTATTTTTAAAAAGTCAATAAATAAAAATATTTTTTTCAATATTATACTGTCAATTTTGTACTATTTTAACATTTATATACAAATAAATAACTTAAAATAAAAAAAATTAAAAGAAATAAGATGTTTAAAGTCTGGGCCGGTGGCCCGCCCATGGGCCCCAAGCCTTGGCCCTGCCCATCAGGGCCGTTCAGGCCTGGGCCCTTTTGTTTCCACGGGCCGGCCTGGGCCTACTGGCCAAGTAGGCCCGCGGACTTGGGCCCTGTTTCAACGGGCCAGCTCGGCCTGTTGTCGATGCCTAAATACATGTCTTTTTTGGTAAGAATAATATTCGGTTTAAATCTACCAAATTTCAAAGTTGATACCATTGAATTTTGTGATTTTTAGTTTTTCATCTTATGTGATACATGTTTTCACTCGAATCCTAATCAACAAATTTCTAAACAACATATATCTCATCAACAAAATGACGACACATGAAATCTCTTATAATGAGTGCATGCGATTGATTATATGTGTTATGTCATTATATGCGTTGTGTATTACACTTGAAACTCTTATGTAATTGTATGTATAAAGAGTTTCGACCCTAAGAAGAATATAAAGATTCTCATTTTTTCTCTCATTGTAATATGATAGCAGAGCCTTTACCCTAAGATTTTATGAAACCCCTAGATGATCGATCTCGAGGTTTGATGAATAAAACTGTGTTTGGATGTTTGAAACGCTGGGTTTCTTTAATTTTGTCTTTTAAACTTAAAAAAATATCGTTTTATGAGTTTTTCAATCATTTATTTTTTTACATTAAAAAGTAAGAGGAGAAAGGGGTGTAAAAGTTAACATTGAAATTGTGTTTAAATCTGTGTTTGTGAATCTTTTGTTTTTTAAATATCGAATCTGTCCAAATGTGGATCTAAACGTAGCCTAAGTTTATATGCAAGTGCAAGTGCATTTATGTTAATACATGTCAACAAATTCATGTGCTTACCTATTGATCTTAACACACTAATTGCTTCTCAAAATAATTGGTGGTTGATTGTGGTTTCAATTAGGCTTTTATGGCCTACCAAAACAATAATTCAGGCTTTTATGGTTCTACAAGTATCTGAAGGTTTACGTGCCGAAGCGAATATATAGCACGCCTGCATTTCCATCAACATCATTAGTTATAAATAGCAATCAAAAGCTAAAATATGACACAATTGACTCTCTAATAAAGCATAATCCATTCATTAATTAACTGTATATCATAGTTAATTGTCTGTAAACAAGAAAAAAACAAAAGCAGAGTTGTTTAGCATATAAAAAAGTTCAAAAAACTTGCAAAGAACAATCTAAACCAGTTTCAGCAATCCGAACAGCTTAGCTATTCCCAGATATTTCTATACCGACATCAGCGAAATGCTTCCCACATAGATCACGCGCGCTGTATAACAATTCAGTTGTTGTTTGTTGAGCATATTCCCTTCAATTCCCGGATGTGCCGCCGTCTTCGTTTGCCTCACCATTTGCGTCCTTCTCCGGCATCTGCAACAATCACAATTCGTCATAAAATAATGAATCAAACACACACGATGTGATCCAGTTAGTGCTGGTTCTCATCAGTTTTTCATTCGTCTTCAATGAAGACTGACAGTTGTCACTTCACATATTTATTTATTTTACTCATGTATTAGTTGAGACGGAAGAACTGACAAAAATTTATGAGATTTGTACCTGTTTGAAGATCAGTTCATCCAGATCGTTATCCGTGAAATGCCTGGTAATCAGATCTCCGTCCTCCTCAAACCCACCGACACCCCTCACGACATCCATCAGGCTCCCGTGAGAGGGCGCCATCGGGTCGGTGAAGCCCGGGAGACCGAAGAACTCGTCTAGCCCCCCGCCCGTGGTCGGGTCGGGCTGGATGAAGCTTGGCGTCCCGAAAATGTTCCCTTCACCCTCCACTACCGCCTTCGCCTTTGTGCCATTCACGACGTCCACCAACGTCATCCCCGAATTCGACGACGACCCAATCATCTCCGCCGTGTTCGACATCTGGATTCCTCCGGCGCTACCCGCATAGTGCATCATCGGCCTCGAGAGGGATGACAAGTTGGTGATCGCCCTCGCCGTGGAGGTGCCAAGGGACGACAGAAGAGGGTGGGGTGGCGCGATCGTCTGGAAGGAGGTCAGGCGGGCGTTGTCTTGGAAGTTTGTCATGAACTTAGAGGGGAGTGAGCCATAGATGGACTTGTATGTGCCCCGGCCGGAGCGGTTCTTGTTGGCGGGGGCGACGATGCTGCCAGGTTGCTTTTCCTGGCTTAGCCTCTTGAGGAACATGCGGTATTTCTGTGAGCACCACCGACATAGAGATCCACTCAGTGTTGGATTTCATTATTCCTTGTCAGTATTAAATTAAATGAGGGATTGAGAGGCTGACATGTTTGTATTGCATGCTGACAATGATCTATGGAAGGAAAGGCAATCATTTTAATATAATTCGACGATCATGAATGTTGTTGGATATTTAGATTGTCCGATTAAAGTTGAACCTAACAAATTTCCGGAAAAAAAAAGTATATTCTTAAAGAAAATGTTATGTCAATGAAAATAAAGAAGAACAAAGATGACTTACTGTTCATGGGGTTAAAATTTGGTTTTCCTAATATGATATACATAAATAAAAATTCAAAGAACAACAAATTTTATTGCACATATAGAAGATTTTCATGATAATTTTGAATATTTTTCTGTCTTTGGGTTGCTGTTCAATTGTTCCAAACATTAGAAACTCTGGGTGTCTTTCTTTTATTCTTGTTCTTTGTGTAGGAAACAATTACCGACAGTAAAGGAAAATGAAGTAATTCCAGAGAGTAAAAGTGAATGTATTTGTAAGCATTAAAGGTAATACTTAGCTTATTAAAAACAATATATAAACAAAAAGATCAAGAAACAATACTCTAACAATCTAAATAATTGAAAAATAAACTTAAACATACCTGCAAATGACTGGCCACATTTTCTCGAGTTAGGTTCGGCACGTTCATCAGATCAAGTATCTTCTTCGGCACGGCCTCTACATTCAAAAACACAAATTTAAGGTGATCAAATTTAAACTAATAATCAAAATGTATCCCCACAAACTTCTATATATTATCTATGACATATAGTCAAATTCCTTTTTCAAAATCATTTCCTAACAGTTAAAATTAAGACTGAATTTGAAGATTTTCTTTAGTTCTCCGTGACCTATGGCAAGTGTGAAAAACTTATTCACAACTTTTTTGTATATTGTATCTGTCTAGTACTAGTAATGGATTTTCACTGTATGGTGATGACGATAAATGTGTTAGATGACTCACTATCGTAGCCAAGTTGACCAACGGCCCGCAAGAACTGCGAGTGGAGCTGAGGATTCCAAACCACCCTAGCCTTCTTGGCACGGGAGGAGTCTCCGGTGTCCCCCACTGCGTCCCCCTCCCCGTCCTCGCACCTCCTCCTCCTCGAACCCTCCTTGGAATCCGTATTCGAATTCGAATTCCACTCATTCACCGACGACTCGCACTCCACCTCCTCTTCTTCCTCGTCCTCATCCTCCTCCTCTTCGATCACTGTTGATTTCTTCTTCGGCTTGGCCACGACTAACACCTCGCTGCACGAGCTGCTTTCGTTGAAGGCCTTCGCATTCGCTCTTCCGATAGGGTCCGACGACGATGATGGGGCCTGTTTTTCACGCGATTTCATGACGACGTATTGCCAGATGTTCTTCAGTTCATCAGCTCTGAAGGGTTTCAAGAGGTAGAAGCAGGCGCCGTTTTGGAGGCCTTTCATGATCACGTCGTGGCTGCTGTCGGAGGACATCACTGCGTTTCCAAAATGAATAAAACAAGCACATAATTGGAAGTTTTTAGTGATTGATGCATTTGTAGTGATAAAAATAGTCACTACATCATGTGTATATATAGTTAGAAAATTGGTAGCTATGCATAAATGAAACTGATAAAGAAAGATTTAATCATGGATGGATTCGATGTATATATTGATGTTGTAGTAATTCATGTTATCAATATAAATTTATTGGAGTATTACATTGTGTTGCATATGCCCTCAAAATTTCAACCAACTCAAACATTATGTGTGTATATATATATGAGGAAATTAAATCTCAATTTGGTCATGTTATCAATCAATTTGAGAATGGGAAATAGCAGTTATACATAAATGAAACATGTAAAGAAAGTTTAAATTAACTTGATCTTTAATTATTTTTTTTTGGAATTGATGTCATTTTATGTGTTGTTTGTTGTACTAATTAATTATGCTATTTATATATTTGGAGTATATAGATGATGTGATGATTCATGTAATAAAACTAAGCACGTTTTGATTGATTATGCTTTTCATGAACCGAATTATATATTGCAAGCATGCTTCAAAATCGCTCAAATGGTAACAATTTGTTTAAGAAGTTAAACACGGTTTTTAGTGAGAAACAACAATAATATAGAAGCTAGCTTTTCAGGAATTTAACAAATTAATGTATTTTAACACACCAAAAATGCATGTCATGTTAATCAAAATTTGGTGACAACAAATGATGATTTTGATAATGACAATAGAAGCACAACAGAAACAAAACTGGAGCAGCATGCAGCACCAATTACAATTATCATCAATAATGGCCATAACGAAAAGGTTTTTATTTTTGTGAGAAGAAGCATATATATGACTTGTGCCAGTTCACTCCAATGTTCAGATTTAATTGTGTGTGTTGTATCATAAAATAATTTTTTTTGAAATAATTAACTACAGATGAATATTGATAAAGAAGTGCATGTTTATGTCACCTTAGCTTTTACAATTTACATGTTTAGATAGAATCATGGTATCCAATTTGATAGCTATTAAAGTTTCTTCTGCAATGGTGAATGAACTAATTAAATTTAGACACAGGAGGCTTGTGTCAGTACTTGAGGTTCAACCATATAAACCAGGAAAAAAAAAGGGAAAAAAGGATGACATTTGTTCCTCTGATAATCACAAAACAGTATAAGGCCTTGCAATTTGTTCAAGAGAAAATTCATCAATCATTCCAATTAGATCAACTCATACAACATTTTATTCTAAACTATTATCTAATTCGTTCACTGTTAGTTGAAGTATACCTATGAATATGTTTCACATTGCTTACTGGATTAACATAGATATAATTAATTATCAATTTTGAATAAAACATGCCTCGCAAACCAGTTTATGCTATTACATTTCGTTAACAATTATTATGCGTTAATCTAAACTTTATTGACAACAAAGCAATAAAATCAGTAAACATATATTGTGACGCATTCGAAAAAGTGTGGAACTAGCTAATTCAATTCAATTTGGTCATTTTCCAACGAATTTGAGAGAAGGAAAAAAAGATTGGGGTTGTGTTTAGACTTTCAATTCAATTTGCGACGCATTTGAGTAGTCTCATAGAGATAAAATGTAGATCATTCTTAAATTAAAATTACATTTAATTAAATAATTACAAGCGATGGAAGCGTAAGCTTACTAATTATGGGTATGTCTAGAATAAGTCCAATCTTCTGCATTAGCTTGAATCCATCAACATTGGGCATATGGACATCAGTAATGACCAGATCGAAGTTCTCTCTCCTTTCTTCAAGCATCCGTAAAGCCACTTCCCCGCTGTCGCAAGCGGTTACTATAATAAATGGTCTATTAGTTAAAGATAAATCATTCTTAAGCAAATTATCATTTAAATTAAGAAAAAGATACTACATTGAAAACATTTAAATAGCGAATCCGCATTTTTTTCCTTAAATTGGTTGTTAATAAGATACCAAAATGCGCGCATCGAATCAAGCATGGGAAAAGAATTTCCAAACATCGACAATATCATTCTATGAAAGATACGGTTTTAACGACATTTACCCTAATAGATCCTCCTTAGATAGCCAAAATTAATTAGTCTCCCATGTGCGTAGAATGCGCTATTTAAGCATGTTTATAGCATCCGTCGAATGTTCCAAAACATGCATTAGTTTCTTAATTATATTATAGAAATTAAATCATGAGAATGGAAATTATAGATTGATCAGTGAGAGTGAGAGACAGTCAAGCATGCAGTTTATGGTACCAGAGGGGGTTTTGATTGAAAAAATGAAACTTAAATTCAGCAAGATAAAAAATGTATAAGACATGGAAAATGTTATGAGGAAAACAAAGCAACTGATGATATATGATACAAAATTTATATAGCACACAACATAAAAACTAAAAATTGAAAGCATCAGTAGTGATACACAAAAAAGGATTAAAATCTTTAAAATTCTCACATACAAATTTGAAATGATATTTAAGCAAGGCAAAAATGTATAAACCATTGTGAATTCATGAGGGAAAAAAAAGCAACTGATAATAAATAACTTCTAATATGTACCACACAACATTAGAAAAGCTACAAATTGAAAAAAAAAAGTCCTAAATGCTAATATAACAAGTTAATGTTTTCTTCTATCTTAGTGATGACATGGTAAAACTATCATTTAAAAATAACCTCCATCCCGTCTCAGAAAACACCATATATAAACAAAACCTCTAAAAATAACCATCATGAAATGGTAAAGCTGAGGCAAAAAATGTAGAGATAGAGAAGGAACTAAAACAACACACGAAAGGTACACCAAAACAAATAGATAACCTTGATCTAAAATCTTATATGAATATTAAATATATGTCATGGGAAAAAAATGTGTTAAAATGTACAAAAGACATCCCATGGTATAAAAAAAACCATATTGATCATCTTCTTCATCAGCTGATTTCTTCATGAGTACAAGAAATACAAGGAGATCGATCGAGAACATGATCCAAATCGAATCTTAATGTTATATAAAATCATTTTTTTATCGTCTACCTTCATATTTGTTCACCCGAAGCATCCTCGATATCACGGTGAGACAAGTACTATCGTCATCGACCACCATGACTCGGAGACCAGCTGGAAAGCCACCCGAAAAGCGAGATCGATCTTGGTTGGAGGAGAGGGTGGAAGCCATGGAGAGAGCTCTCAAGTAAAAGATCTCTCTCAATAGAGATGGAGAGATAGAGAGAGATGTACGTATGGACTAGAGAGTGAGATAAAGCTATTGTAGAAGGTATGAGAGGAACCAAGAAAGAACAAATTGAGGTGTATGAGGAACAATAGTTGAAATGAAAGTATATAAAGAGAGAAATATCACCATAAACTTGAGATTCAATGGGATGTCCAAAAATGAAGGGTTCACGTACTCAGGTAATGAAGATTTTGGCATTCCATGAGTATCTACTGTATTAAATGCACTTCTTCTTTTTGCTTTCTGGATTAGCTCTATGAACCTTTCTCTCGTGACACATATTCACAACCAAAAAATCAAAATCTAAACCGTTTTAGATGCTTTTTTTGTTAAGAGAGTTTCTGATCAGATTAAAAAAAGGGAGATTTACATGATTGAGAAAAAAATTTTGTTTCTCATTTGGCTCACTGTGAAGGTGAGCAAATCATGTGTGTGGAAGAGGACTCATATAAATATATCATATCATATATACAATATATGTTTATTCAAGTTTTATGCAATGTATATTTGCTAATAAAAAAGGCTTTAAAAACGGTTTAGATTTTCTTGTAAAGGGGACCCTTTGATTGAGGTCGCGCGTGGAATGTAATAAGGGTTTGTGGTTTTTATTAGCTTTTATTATCGAAAGCTTTGATTGTTTTTAACAAAGACAATGCTTTGAATCAATGCCAAACCATAATATATTAAGTTTTTGTAACACATATTATATATTGAGTATTTAAAGATATATACTTTGAAAGATAAATATGCATGAGACTAAAATGAGACTATATATATACACACACACGCTCGCGATTAGGTGCGGCGAACGGCAAGTACGGCTGCGACGTGGGCGTGCGGGGTCCATCCGACGTGAGTCGTCCGATCGCGGGACCCGTCCCGCTGCACCCGCCGTCGCATAATCCAACGGTCGTGCGGTGTGCGGTCGGTGCGGTTTAGATGAATCGCCCCCGACCGTCCGATGCGATGGACCCGTGATCGACGGCCCGTGGTCGATGCCGCACGACCGCACCTAATCACTCATATATATATATATATATATATATATATATATATATATATATATATATATATATATATATATATATATATATATGGACGTGATTGCGTGCGGCGAACGGCGGGTGATCGGCAGCGATCACGGGTCCATCGCATCGGACGGTCGGGGGCGATTCATCTCGACCGTTGGATGCGATGGACCTGCGATCGAACGGCCCACGTCGCGGCCACACCTGCTATTCGCCGCACGCAATCATTTTCATATATATATATATATATATATATATATATATATATATATATATATATATATATATATATATCTTTGTCCTGTAATTTTACCTGGATTCAGTGTTCCAAGACAAAATTAATTTTAATGGTCCATATTCATCTTTTATTTTAGCCTTCAAAATAATAAATCACGAACAATATTCATAGCAACCTAACAATTAAAGAAAAAACCCTATCATAAGTATATTTGTCTCACATAACAATTTTATCAATGATTTTAGGGATATTCTTGTTTGCCGAAATCCTCATATGCTTTGATTTTATAAGTATATAAATTATGTTATAGAACATGTATTTCATAAAAAATGAATGTCATTTAATAAATTGTATATATTTTTTTATACAATAAATAAAATTTTACAATTTTATTTAACGAAATATAAACCAACGAAAAGATTAAGTACGTAGAGTTCCATATAAAAATTGTGTAACACACATTTTATATGCTCATGGTACCCACATTTTAGTATACTATTTTTGAGCATCACAAACATATATGGGAAAAGATCCAGTGACCGTAACCACTATCTTATTGATCTCATTAATCACATATCATGATAATCTAAACCCACCAATATATACTTGTATATATAATTTTTGAACTTCTATTCCTATCAATCTATCATCTTATTTGATTTTTCTCTTTTCTTTCTTTTAAAGGAAAAATTCAGATAATTCCTTGTAAATTGCTTGAAATCCATATAACCCACTGGCTATTCCTAAAGCCCATATATAAAATATTTATATAAGTCCAAATAACCCCATGAGTTAAACTTCCATTAACAAATGAAGAATATTATGTGAATATTTCATTGTGTTGACCCTGATTGAAAATATAGCATATCAAAAATCCCCTACAATTTGTTACAAATACGAAAAATCTTTTGTACATGAATATTTTACCCCTCTAAATAGATTATAAAATCATATCCGGAGAGGTAAAATCATCACTTATAAATGTTTTTTTGCATTTTTAATATATTGTATGCAGTTTTTGATAAATTATGTTTTCTCAGAATTAATAAGACAGAATATTCGTAGAATACTCTTAATCTATTAATAAAAATTTAACTCAATGAGTTATTTTGATTTATATAGGTGTTTTCAAGGGATTATATGAACTTTAGAAAAAGCTAGAAAGTTATATGAATTTCAGACAATTTACTGGGAGTTATTTAGATTTTTCCCTTCTTTTAATTTTCACTTTTATGTCTCCCTCTCCCATTCTCCCACCTCCACCACCACCTCCCCTCCCACACAACACCACCACCACCTCTTTGTTTTAATTGGATGGGTGGGAATGAGTTTTTTCATGCATATAGGTGGTGAGAGGAATTCGTGTGTTCAAACCAAATCATAAAATTGAGTTTTCAGTTTCTTATTAATGGATTAATGAATGTATTAGTAAATATCAGATGCTCTGTATGCTTATTATCCAATCTTTTTAATACTTTATTTTTTCCCAAATTGACCATATGACTAGTGGAAAAATCATCATACAAATTTTTGGTTTCTTTCGTGGTTGCTACGGGGATTGTGTGTTGCAGTTGTATACGGAAAAAACAAAACTAATAAGATAATTATTTTTATATTTATTTATTTAAAAATTGGTAACCCGACCCCACAGTCCCCAGTCAAATTTAAATTTTGATAAGAACAATAGTCTTGCCATGCCAGATTAAAAAAAAAGGGGGAATATCTGAAATCCATAACCCCCGGGTTTTTCAAAAGTTCATATAACCCCCCAAAAATACTTATATAAATCTAAATAACCCTCTAAGTTAAACTAATATTGACAAATAAAAAATATTCTGCGAATATTCTAAATGTTTAATCTTGGTTGAAAATACAGTATACCAAAAATCTTCTATAATTTATTAAAAATATGAAAAACCTTCTATATATGACAATTTTAACCTCGAGATTGATTATAAAACCTATTTAGAGGAGTAAAATCATTATTTATAGAAATTTTTTTGTATTTTTAGCTCATTGTAGGGGGTTATTAGTACATTATATTTTCAACCAGGGATAACCAATCAGAATATTCACATGATAATCTAAATCTGTTAACGAAAATTTAACTCATGGAGAAATTTGATTTACATAGCTGTTTTTAAGGGGCTATATGAACTTTAAGAAAATCCAAGGGGTTATTTGGATTGTTCCCTAAAACAAAAAAAAAAAAAAAACCGACGACGACAAACTGAAGAGTCAACGATGAGCCGTGGTTCAATCGCCGATTCAAAACAAATTAAAAAAAAAATCCTCTCCGTCTGCTCACAACACGCAAATCAAAACCTAAATCCGTTCATTAAAAAAGAAATTCAAAATTTTGAATTTTTCAGTACCAAAAACACGTCTTTTCGCCAACTCTTTCAAACCTTCTCTCCTTCCTCTCTCTCTCTCTCTCTCCGTTTGTGCAAATCAGATCCCAACACCAACTTCTTAAAGGGTACCCAAATCTGCCCTTGTTGGGGGAGAAATACCAAAAGAAGACAGAGAAAGAGAGAGAGAGAGTAAAAAATGGCGAATTGGGAGCTGAAGCACTGTTGCAAGCATGATCAGGTCGCCTTCCTCACCACCATTGGTGTCTTCACCGTCGCCATCCTCCTTGTAAACCCTCTTCTCTCCCGCTCTGTCCCCTGATATTTTTGTAAGATTAATTCATTATTAGAGTCGCGAAATGCCCAATTGAGGATGCAATTGATGCTCCCCGCGTTGCCTGTAGTCACAACGTGTAAAGTTCATGCTCACACATAAGAATAGACATAGGTACTGTTTCGAAACGGGTTTGGATAGCTTTTGGGTTTGCAGGAAGTTGCTAAACCCGTTTCCAAACAGAAAAACTAGAGTCAAAAGCTGCAGACAGATTTTTGTGAAAATGTGTTCAAGACTCCAAACTCGAGTTTGTCAAAAGCTGTGGAGAAATAGCTTCCTTAAAATTAGTTTTAAATCCAGCTTTTGCCTAAAATCAGTTTTGTAATTGTGCAACCAAATGCAGCCATAGTCCCTATATGAGACTAAACCATGGGTCTAGCATCACCTCATCCTCATCCCTCATTGGGTCTTGGGCTCTTAACGACTTGGCCCAGTCCAACCCCACCGCTCATTGGGAATATTGGGCTCTTGAGCTCTTGGCCTGTTGGCCCAACCCACCCCCCTTCATGGGGCCACACATCCACATGTGGGGTCTAGAGCCCGACCCCTCGCGTAACTGACAGGCTCTTATACATATTGTATAAAAAAAGACATGGTTATGCAGAATAGCAAGAGCAAAATTAGAACCGTCATGGAAAAAATGAACCTCAGGATATGCATCCATTGGAGCACTAGCATACAAGAAATCTTCAACATCCTTCACGAAGTCGCAGTGCCATTTTTTGTTCAACTCACAATTGGTTTGTCTCGGAGTTTTCATACGCTATTACCCATTAAGTCGCAAGTTGGTTTTGAATGAGTGGAGAATTATTGTAGTTGCTACTTTTAGTGGTTTTGTTCTGTTTCATGTTGATTCTTCGGAGGTTGGATTGAGTGAAGTTGCGGGTGATTGTAAGTGTCGAGTGGATGACTATAATAATTGTTTATGTATAAATGGTTTATCTTGGGTCGTACTGGATTTTTTTGGTGAAATAAGCATTCCTAGTTGATTGTTCATTGCAATGTGGCAATTGGTGTCTTCATGGTCGACATCCTCGCTGTTAACTCATTCTCCCTTATCTTCTTTGTATATCCAAATCACGGGTTTTGGGTTTGCCATTAGAGTCACGAAATGCGCAGTTGAAAATGCACTTGGTGTTCCCGAATGGCAATTGGTTTAACTGGAAGTTTTTCATTCATTGTTACTAATTTAGTTTTTTAGTCTACATTTTTGTTTTGAATGAGTGGACATCTGTACTAGTTCCTAGTTGTAGTGATTTTGTTCTACTTGTTGTTGATTCATCTGAAGTTGGATTGAGTGCATTTGTGGGTGATTGTACTTGTCAGTCAGATCACTATAATTCTCTACATATGTAATGGTTATCTTGTGTTATACTATATTTTCTTGGTGATATGATTATTCCTGATTGATTGTTCATTACAATGTGGTTTCCTTTGTAGTTGTGGAGGACATTCCTGCTCACCCCTTTTAAGCTCATCACGGTGTTTCTTCATGAAGCTAGTCATGCCATAGCTTGCAAATTGACTTGTGGTCAAGTAAGGAGTTGCAATTCTTTTTTCCCACTCTATAAATGTGATTGGATTCGGAAATGGGGAATCTACTTAGCCTCACTGTCGATACTCTCATGTTTCTATTACTTCATTCAAATACTTCCCTATGAAAATTAGTATCTCCATTACTTTTTTTTTGTTACTTAGTTGGGATCAATGATTCATTTGTCAGTTTTTATCGCTTATTTTATTGATGAAACTTCTTAAACTCCTGTTGTCTATTGGTTGCTGTTCATCAGAGATATAGTAAACTAGATTTGCAGATAATGTCAGAAGTCTTCAACACTCTGTAATATTCCGTGGGTAGATATAACATGCTTTTACGTCTTTAATTATGTTGAAAATTTTCTTCTAGCATAGGTGCTCTCTTTCTCTGATAATCTGATGTGCTCTCGCCCTCTCTGTCTCACACATGTTTGTTAGGGAGGGGTGGTGGGTTGATGGGTTGCATGAGTTATTGTCTGACTGCAAACTTGCAATGAGTGTTAAATTGCTAATGACAATGTTATGTTATGACCTAAGCAGGAAAAAATAGTATGACCTGTTAATGTGCCTCAAGGGTCTAAAAGATTACCGTGAATTCTGAGATGCAGAGATGCATCTGTAAAATGATAGTGAAAACTATATTAGAAATGAATAATTATATTGTTTTAAGTGTATTAGGATTAAAAACCAATCCTTCGGCCTTCATAACACTGTGAAACAATATATGAAGCATCATTTCTTTATAATGCTGTTTTATTATTTAGACCATTTATGGAGTCTGATTGGCTGTTGATCGGGTGTATAAAGGAGATGAAACTTTATATATATTTTTGCCTTTAATAACACTTTTGTCTTAATTAGACAATTGATGGAATTTAATCATAAAAGGAAAAAATATATAGATAATGCTCTTTTGCTTGACAAAGACCTAAAATGAAGACCTTATAATAACAGTGTCCCTTGAGTAAGAAAGGAGTGAATATTAGTAATTGGTATCATTAACGGCATGCATGTCATTGTTATACAAACCAGTATATATTAAGTTGTCATGGCCTCCACCAGAGATCAATTGTTAATCTGCAATAGTAGCTAATGTTTAAAACATAGGGACATGGTTCATGATTGCAAATTATATAATAACTAGTTTTGGTTTACAAGACAAGTGCAAAGGGGAATGAAAAAATTTAGGAGTGGAGGAATGCGAAGGCGTGTTGGATTTTTATGCAGTTTTTGTAATAAAGGTGGCATACATTGAATGCTAGTGTCATGACACAGATCTTCTGTGAGCATCATTGGCAAAGGTAAATGCAGCAAGATGATTTCATCTTCATTATTCAAAGGGTAGAAGAGGGATTGGTTGTTGTAAAAGATGTTCTGTATAGATAGCAGTGAATCTGATTGGATGAAATGGAGATGTATCTGTAAGTTAGGTAAATACTAGTGTTGACTTGCTAAATTATGTTGATATCGTGTAACTTTTTGACAGTGACTCAACTGAATATGTTAATATGGAAGACCATGAAGGATGTGAGTAGTAGAGAAGGTTAGGAGATTAACAGTAGTTTATTAATAGAAAACTCTGTCAAGTGATACAGACATGCAAATCATGAGTGTGTCAATAAAGAATTAAAGCCTATTGAAAGTAATGGTCTAACCTCTCCAATTTGTGTGGAAACCAGAAGAACATACAAGTTGTACAAGACTTGAAATCCAGCATTATTGCATCATCTGAGCATTTGAAAAACCTGGCTGAGTAGCTGAATTCCTTAGAGGTCACTGATTGAGATTTCATGATGTATGGATGAGATATCCCCCATGACCTTAAACTGCATGGATTTTACTTGCATGATAGGGGATAATAAGATATTTGTACCCTCTTATCTTATTTATAGATAGCCTCTCTTCTGAGAAACAATGTGGAGTACAGATTGCCTTGCATGCACTACTGTAAACTCGATATAGCATAGCCTGGTTCTAAACAGTCTTGTGTTCATTAACATGTTGGTTTGAGAATAACATTTACATGATTTCCCTATTGAAAGGCTACCCACCCATCTTTCTGTGTTGTTACAGAGTAAGCTTAGGCACTGGAATTAAAAGACTTTCTGTTGAACATTCTTGAGTTTTTATTTAGATATAGCTCCTGCCATTTCTGTATTTTCCGTATTCCTGTTTTGATATTCTGTTTAAGAAAAACCTGGATAGCGTCTCTTATCAATATCCTTACGCAGGTTGAGGGCATTCAGGTACATGCAGATGAGGGTGGGGTCACCCAAACACGTGGTGGAATATACTGGCTGATATTACCTGCTGGATGTAATTCACCTTCCTCCCTATGTTTTATATGGGCTCTGTAGGTTAACTTTCCAAAAATGAAAATAATCCCATGTTTGTTGAATCCCAATTATTTCTAGTCCAAAATAACATTTTCTGTCATTACCCTCTTTTTGAATATTGAAAATGCCTTTTGAACCTTTTCATTTACACAAACCATGTTTGTCATATGTAACAGTCTATTAAAAAGAATTAACAATGTATCAAAACCACTATTTATGACCTAACAGTGTACTAAAAAGAATTAATAATGTCCTCAGATGAAAAGGTTGAAAGGGCATTTTTGGAAATACAGACTGATTATACATATGAAAAGTGTTACTTTGAACCTATAAATAATGAGATTCAGTAATAGAGATCCAAAAATAACTCAAAATAAATTAGGGACTTAAAATTAATAGGAGGGTGACCTAATTTTCTTAAAAAACAAAAACAAATAATAAAGATAGAAATCCATTCCACATTTCTTGGGCCCACAGTGATGCAGTTATCTTGGTGAGGATGATGCATCTGTTTAATCAGTGTGATTGTTGAATTTTTTTTTTGGCTGGGTAAATTGTTGGATTAGACTTGCAAAATTAACGCTTTGAAACCTGATCGGGGCACCGTTCCATTTGGGGGGGGGGGGGGGGGGGGGGGGGGCGAGACCAATTGGACCAGAATGATGTCATAAATAATACATATTAAATATTAATTTGTAAAAAAATCACAATCAGTTTGATAAAAATATACAAAATTGTAAGCTCAAGAATAAAAAGAATGTGTTCCATATCATTTTCTCAATTGAATTGATACTTTAAACATCCTCTCCCATAAACAATTCATAGACCATGGAAGTTAAAAATCTATATAATCTATTTTACATGAAATTTTAATTCCATACTAGGAGATTATCAAATTGAATGGTCTGCAGTTATCCATCCAAATTAACAAATAGTTCTATATGCTTTATATGGTTTTTATTTTTAATAAGAAAACAGATTGGATCAACTGGCCAGACCTGTTTCGAAAGGTCACTAGTTGAACCATGTGTTCCATGCGGCGTAGCCAGATCGGGGATCAATGGGTTTTAAGGGTGGTCTGGTCCATGTCAAACTGGTCCGACTGGTCCTGGTTCAAAACACTGCCAAAAACCACACTGCTTAAATATTTTAGTATTTTAATATCAAATACTGAGTTTTCTCCAAACATGGAAATTCATACTTCTACGTACGGTTTTTACTCCCAGATCTCGGATCATCGTTCTGGGGTATGGTTCTCATACTTGCATCTACAAATCTTGTCAGTGCAAGAATCGCTGCTGGATGTCTTGCGGTTGCTTTGCTCATTGTCCTTTTTATTGCTAAAAATGTAAGTTGTTATATTGTCAAAGCTATTGTATAAATGCTATATATTCTCTATTCAATAATGTGTGCTTTTGTATGATTTATTAGTACTTATGAAGGCGGTTAGGTTAACACCACTATAAATTGAACTAATGGTCTTTATTCTACTTATGGTACAGTGGTTACTCCGAGGGCTTTGCATTGGTATGTTTCTCTTCTCATCATACACTGACATATAATATCAGAGAACTTCTTGTTAAAATATTGAACTACCCAGGATTCATAATCTTCCTTGCCGTTATTTGGGTTCTGCAAGAGTATACAAAGCTCAAAATTCTTCGTTATATCATTTTGTTTATAGGTAAGCCCACTTCTTATTCCTAATTGACATAACTACTTACATCTTTTGTGACCCAACAATCTGAAATTTTGTCTTTTGGGATATTGCAGGCGTGATGAACAGCTTGTTTTCAATTTATGGTACTATCTCATATTACGGTTACAAGTGTTTTTGACACTCAAATTCAACTGGAAAGTAGCATCCAAGCTTGAAGCACGAATTTTCATGAAGTGCTAATTCCTATAATAATATTCTTTCATGCAGACATTTATGATGATACAATATCTCGAAGAGTCAACTCCAGTGATGCTGAGAAATTTGCTGAACTTTGTCCTTGCCCTTGCAACGGTGTTGGATGGGGAGTCATTTGGTGAGACTTCAGAAGGGATGGAGCCATTACATATTCGATTTATTATTTATTTATTTAGATCCTGCAGGAATCTCTTACACTTCTATATTATTTGTTTTATAGAGACTCACTTCCCTATTTTAATAAAATTTTCTCACAGGGGCTTGATATCATTAATGTTTCTCTGTGGATCTATGTATCTCGGTTTGGTCATCTTATCATAAGGTAACATAATTTCCTTTCCTTGTCTTTTCTGCTGGTATAGCTGGTGATTTGTCATATAGTACTACATTTGACAAAATGCGACTTGCTACCTAGAAGCATGAAATCTGCTGATCCTTCATTGAAATGTAAAGTCGGATATGGGATAGCTTGTAACCTCAATATACACATTCTAAACTTTTGGACCACATAAGTTAATAAACTAAAAATTTGATATATAATATAGGAACATACCTCTTCTACGTGATTATTCCCTCAACCACATTCTCTGTCAGCCTTGCACTGCCTTCCTCTCTTCGGTTTACCTCTCCTTATCTTTCAAAGTTCAAACTAATGTACTTTGATGTTTTCTAATGAAATCAATGGTAGTATAGTCTAGTTTTTCAAAAAAAAGAAGAAAGGAACATCCGATGGAATCTGAAATAAATGTAACTGAGGCAGATAAGAAGCTGTGTAATCCCAGGCCCCCCAAAGGCATTTTAAGACATACAACTTAGGTCTGTGGAACCAACTGTCAATTTGATTCCACTTATACAAAAGTTATCTTGCAATTAATTCCAATAATCATCCCACTGAAGGTTTACCCGCTTTGTTCGGTTGTTGTTGCATGAAAGATATCTCACCCTAGAGCCATCTTAGGTTGGACAACAGATTCATCTTATGTTTCAAGGAAACAGACTTAGCAACATCTTTTGTCGATCTAAATGAATCAGGAGATATTGAAGTCTGTTGTGCTTTGACATATTAAACTCTCTATGGGGTCCCTTTTGAATTTTAAAATTAAACAAAATAAACTTTTATCTTTAAATCTAAATATATTTTAGCAGTTCCAAATTCCATTATACCAGATGATTGTGCTATTTATGTTTGCAGCTGGGATAACACTGGATTTATGTTTTCTGTAGAAAGGGATCCATTTTAAGTGTATGGATTCTGTTTCATGGGCAATTGCAGACTAACCCGCAAATCAGTAAAGATTCAGATTGTTCACAAAATTTAACACAAATAACAATGAAAGCTGTTATGAGTGAGTTATGTGTTTTCTTCTCCTACATTCACACCCTCCAATGTCATTGTAGTCCATGGAGTCAAATGGGAAGCCATTAATCGATTGATTTCTTGATCAAATCTATATAAAATTCTTCATTACATAACCTTCTTTAAATACAATCCCTCTTATTTAAGTTTAAGATGAAGACCCAAAATTCAGACAGATTAATCAAATTTCTATATCTGACTCTGTTCCATAATCTTATGTGCAGGGTTCAACAATGTGGATACAGATTTCCATTCTACCATTGCTTTTTTTTATTTTTATTGACAATTCTTTTACATGTGATCTTTATGATTTGATACCTGTGTCACTGGTACCCTGCGTTTCATTTTCATTCTTTAATCACCCATTTGATTCATGGGTCCATGGTTATGTTCCTTAACCAAAATTTACTTACATTTACATCATTATATATGATGATTTTTGTTATGTCCATTTTTTGATTGATCAAAACCACAAAAAAAAAAAAAACCACCCTACAGTTTTTATCTTGTGTGCGAAAATCTTTGGATTTTTCTCTTCTTAAAGCTTATAAACAATGTCTCAATTTTTTGAGTGGGGGGCAAATATCACTTTCAAGAAAGCCTATTTATGCCTCAACTTTTGGTTCTTCTTCCATCTTGCCTTTTTTTTTCTCCAATAGATGTACCTATGCCAACGTCAAAAGTTGGTCTCATTGCTAATCATTTTATAAATCAAAAGATAAACTGAAATGTGGTGTTTATGTAGCACCATCAGTCCATCACTATTGACCGTTCCTCTACATAAAATTTTTGAAAAAAAAAATGATTTGTTCAGTTGTGTTTGCGGTATCATTTACGGTCTCTACACATTTTGATTTTCTTAAAATATATAATCAGCTAAAAAAATTCATTCTTTTATAAATTATAAAAAATATACTTATACGAAATGAATGGATATTATTTTATGTGTTACATGAGGCATATATATTGAAGTACTGGAGTAATACAATAAGTTAGTGACATGTCCATTTTGATACGAATATGAATAAAATTCTTATTCATATATTTTTTACATAATTGAGAGGCTTTTATATACTCATTCTCATGCAGACTATAGAAACTTAACTGATATGACCATTCTTCTTACCCGAGAAAAAAAAAGGAAAACAATGCTGATCATTCAAATGAAGCACGCGCCATTATTTTTTGTCAACCCAAGCAACTCAAGTCTATTTCTGAACATTAATCATCGATTGCGGCGTCAAACAACCTTATCTTTTTATTGATTATTAAAGCATAAAAAAAACTAAACAAGAGCAATATTTCGTAAAGTATTGACATTTTTCAATATTAATTTCGGACTTGATATATAAATAAATTATATGAGTTTGATTAGAAAATTGAAATTGGACTTTGGGTGAAAATATTTTGTAAGAATCCAAAATTCTCAAGGTTGGAATATGTCTCGATCTAGTGTATCACATCGATAGCCTTGATGAAACCATATTAGGGTGGATACCTAATGGGTAAATATTATTTAAGATTTGATCTTAATTAATATTTAAAGTGAATATCTTAAAATCTGAAAACAATATTTATTTGTTAATTGATAAATTATCTGGGGAGGAAGTTATTTATTTATATAAATATTCTATAGGGTTTCATGACAAGATTTGACAATGCATGATATAATATAATATAATATAATATAATATAATATAGAGATCTCTAAAGGAAGATTGAGAGGGTTCTAAGAGAATATAACTTCATGGAAGAGGTTGTGCGTTTCTTAATATAGCTCAACTATCAAAGTGAACTGTCTGTTTTTTGCTCCATTAATGTAGGTCTGGACCAAACCACGTATATCTTATGTTCTTCGTGTGATATGGTGTTTTGTTTTTATGTTTGATCTTGTATTTATTATTAGCTTTCGTGATTGCCTTCCCAGCATGTTTTCAAACCCACATGGATAATAAAAAAACACTAATACCAAACATTATAAATATCACTTCAGCGAGTTTCAGAAGACAAAAAAAAATAAAAAATATGTTCCCTGTAAACAACTTTTAAAAAACGAAAAGTATGATCCCTATGCCCCCGTTTAGAATGGGGATAGGTTTTATTCAAGGGTATAGATTTATGCAGGCATTGATTGATATAAATGTGGATAAGTAGATTTTGTGTTTGGTTAAGTTTACAGTTATTCTTACTGGGAAACGTAAGAATAAGAATTTTGTTGTTTGGGAGATGATGAATTATATGTGAATAAGGTTTGGATAATATGATGAATGATTTTTTTCTTATAAAAAAAAAAGGTGTTTTTGCAATGTATTTTTGTGAGATGGACTCGGCACATGTGTTGCTTGTCAAACAAAAGTGCATTGAGACAGTATAAATTTTCCTATACAGTAGAAATATATCAGCATATAACCACATCGTCAAAGGGCTGTACTGTTTTTATTTTTGCATACGCGAAAAAGCTGGGTGGATGGAATTGAATAGAGGCCCACGTGACCTTGCTTTGAATTTTCTTCACAGACGTGGGACCCACTTATGCAAAGGGGGTGGATAAGTTTTATTCGACCTTCTCTTGAGAATGGCTATCCTAGTTTATTCTAATATATCCAGGGATTAATTATCTGGGGTTATTCATGCATTCCACACACCCTCATTCCCCTATTCCATTATCCAGGGTTATTCCTGGGTTATCCATGAAACAAACAGGGGCTAATAATCAATCTTGATGCTACCTTAGATCCATATGATTATATTTTATTTATTTTTTTGGTATCACCTTAGATCTATAAGAATGCCAAACATCATCCAGATTCAAATTTTGATATTAAACTTAGATTCAAAAAATATTAAACTATCTTTATCATTTATATTAAAATAACTCGTTAAATCACATGTGTTACATTTCTCAATATCATTATCTTATGAAACTCCATCCATGTGGACATTGAATTTAATTGGGTCGTACATGCAAAATTCCTTCCCAAAAAATCCAAATCAGGGGGCCCAAAGAGCGGCCTGGGCCCACTGGTCACATTGGTCGTTCAACTGGTAAAACAGCGGGGACCACCTCTTTATGATAACCTTCAAATGCGAAATCTTAACCTCACCGAAGTCTGTAGATCTTCTGATGGAAATCTAACGGCTAGTAGGAGTTTAAACTGTGAGAGTAAAACGGTTGGAATATAAAAGGGAAACTTGAATCTCGAGAGGCGGCGCAGTCGGAGACAGCTTTCCTTCCCTCGAAAATACAAAAAGTTGATCTTTTCAAAATGTTACATCTTTAATAACATGATGTGGCGGCGCCGCCAGCTCGATCTGGCTCTGCTAAGTTCCTTTCATGTACAGTGAAATTGAGTTATTCTGGATATATAATTATACTAGTATAGATAACAAATTTATCCCCCATTTAGGAAGTGGAATTACTTTATTCAGTCCTGATAGTTATACAGGAATAGATAACAGTGTTTGACAGAATAAGTCTATCCGTGTTTGGTTGCAATTTCTGTTATTCTTATTTATTGTTATCGAGAAACATAAAATTCAGATTTTTTGTGTTTGGTTGACCTACAATAAATTGTGGATAAATGTTTGATAAAAGATGGATAGAAAGTTATTATTTTCAAAATGTCAACTTTGCTCCTGTAATATAATTTTGTGTTTGGTGTAACTGATGAATATAAATCAATCCATGATGAGTGTAATTAAATCTGGACTGTCCATCTTATGTAATATTTGATGGTGGACCTTTATATATATTGAACAATTAACTCTATGTATGCTTAGTGTTGATTCCAATTGTTTTGTAATGATTACAATATAAGGATTATGTGTTAATTAAATTTACTCAATCTCTTCGTTATAAATAATAATAAATTAAATTTTATTTATTTTTTCCTAATAAAATGACTGAGAATTATTAACAAATTTTACTACCAATCTTAATATTTTTACAGTATCAAATAACCCTAGTCAAAGTATATATTGTGCCTCGATTGAATTTACTTATATGTGTTATATGTCAATTTTCTGAAAACTTATAATAGGGTCCACTAAGTTATTTATGCACCCATATACTTTGTATTTTTTTTTATAAACCAGGTAAATATATGTCAATAATGATATATACAGAAATAACCTAATTAGTCATAATTGCAAATATACAACATATTTGATATTGATCCTATTTCTCTCACATGAAACAACCACATTCACATTTATCTAAAATGACTGACATGCATCAACCTTTTGTGCATCTATATAAAATCCCTTCTCATTTAGAAAAGCATGGTCAACATAAAAGTTGGTACTAGGACATCCCTGTTAATTTGCTCCCAAAATTCACCATGTCATTCAATAACAGAAAAGCCCAAGAAGAACAGCAATGTGAACATGAAAATATTAGAGGTGATAAGTGAGGTTTGGTTATACACAAGCATGAGATACACCTATGGGTACACAAGAATAACTATTAAATTAATTTGTCAATAAGAAGGTCCAACATATGCAATAAGTAATCTAAAAGAAATGAATTGATTTAGGGGCCACTTTAAAAATACATGAATGCTCTAAACAGTTACAAACATGAACACACACATGAATATGTAAATATCCAAAAAATAAAAAATGTTAATAAAGATTTAGAATACTAAAATATCATCTGCTGCATTGGGGCACAACACAGATTTAAATTACATATTATGATTATATACAATGAATAATGATAAACAATATTATGTAAGATATATATAAGAAGTACACCGTATGATATATAATGACAAACTCTCTAAGAGGATTTATGTTTATCATATATAGAGATATTGTTGTTTTGTAAGAAAAATATGTTTTTAGTGTGGAATAAAGATGGATATTAAAGATTTAATTACATAAGGGCAGATTAGTCTTTTGTGTTTCCAAAACTGTTAAATAAGAATTTTTTAGGTATATTTTAAAAAAATAGCTGATTTGGGTATTTCAAACTCTTAAGAGAATTTTTTTGATCATTTTCCCTTTAAATAATTTATTTATTTAGAAGGGGTAGAAACTAAACATTGAGTTTTTTTAATAAGATGCAATAACTTTGTAAGGGATTAGTAATAAATTCATTTTTTACAGAGGGTGGAAATTAAAAACCTCTAAAGAAAAATCATCGTATTATAAGTTATTTTTGTTAATAGAGTTTTTGTTGTTTAATTAATTATAGATAAAAATTGAATAAATCGTAAATAAAAATTTATAAAAGATATAAAAAAATTGATTTAACATGTAATCCCTTATTTATAAAAGATATACAATCAATTTGACATGTGAGATCCTTTCTATTAATGAAATAGATTGTGTCGAATAAAACAATTCTAAAAAGGGTTTTTTAGTTTTCAGTCCCTGTAAGAATACCTATTTAGGGATCGATCCTGCACTTCTTTATATTTTGGTTTTAGTCCTCAGATTTAAATGATATATTCCTTTTTAGTCCCTTCCAGTGATGAAAAAATAAATCAAATAATTAGAGATATGTCCCTTTCAAGGACTAAAAAAGAATATATCATTTAAATCTGGAGACTAAATATATGTTTGGCAACAAACCCCATAAGAAGCTTTTAGCTTTTGGGGTCATATCAAGTCAAATACATTATCATTTAAAAGCTAAAAGCTGTTATAAAACATGTCAACTTAAATATATCATCATTACTAGATTTTATCTCTAAACTGTACCTAAAAATCTGTGTTTTATAAAGTAGTCATCATTATTACACCCTCAAATCATTATCATTATACCATCAAAATGTGTGCATAAAGTTGCAAAAGTTAAAAGCTAATTTTTAAACTGTGTTTTCAAATGCTACATAAAACTAAAAAATCGATAACTCAATATGTATGTTTACAAGGACTGAAAACTAAAAAACCCTTCTAAAAAATATAAAATACTGATACTAGTTTACTCCCACACATTCTTTATAAATAAATAAATATTTTAGTTTATTTACCCTCTATTTCACCTCCATTTTGCTTGTATTTTTCTACCGTCTAAAAAATTTACTCCCCATCTGAGCATTTGAGGTGCCATATAATAATGTCTCGTTTGGATAGAGACATAAGTTATTCTGGGGGTTATACCTATTTTAGTTTTTGTTGACTTTATCAGTAGAATAAATGATTTTCTGTTTGGTTGTGTTTCAAGTTATTATCATTGGGAAATATAATAATAAATGTTGGAGTATTTGGTTGATGAAGAATAAAATGTGAATAAAGTGTAAAAAGTTGATTTGGCATGTGAGCCTCATTGATGTATAAGAGGTGATGACAGATGATTTGAAATTTAAAAAAAAAACTGTGGGACCCACTTATGATTGTTGTTGGAATATCCTTATTCCATGGGACAAAGGGGATTACTATACCCCTTTATTCTTTGTTATTCTGGGATTTAAATACCACCTTATTCCCCTCACCCAAACACCTTTTTTTTCTCCCTATTCTATGCTTATTTTTACTTATTCTTCTCTTATTACTCCAACCCCTAAAAAAATTTGTTTGTTTAAGAAGAGTAAAATTGATAACTATGTTTGATATTTTATATCATTTAAAAAATACTCTTACATATATTAAAAAATATGTCAGATCTATTATGTCTACAGGCATATCTCATACTTATTTTCAAGCACGAATACATACAATTTTATGTAGGTGAATAATTATCATTTAAATCATAAGTTTTTATTCATTTCCTATTCACCACATTATTAAGGTGAATAAAACAAAAAACAGATCGCTTTAACATTTTCAACGAGAATAATAGAAAAGATAATTAAATAAAAATTTGTTTATTTTGCATGTATTATAATATAGGGTAAAATCAATATAAGTCCCTAGAAACTTATAAAAATCAGAAATGATCCATATAGAATTAATAAATCTCCTTAGATTTCTCTTTTTTGTTGTGTTTAATAATTTTAATCCCTGCGCTAATATTCTATCAGTGGAAGGAGCATATTCTGTTTTGGTTTTCAGAATATTTGAAAACACTATTCAAATAAGTCCCTGAAAAACTATTATAATCTAAATCATTATTTTTTATAACTGAAATAACCTTCAAACGTAGAAATATTGAAAATGCCTTTATCACCTCTACTGAGAAGCTTCCTACAGTAAAACAATTGTGTATTTTCATTATGAAAACATTTTTTGAAATCCTATATAAAAAATTATTTATATGTGCACATTAAAACTATAAATTTGTTTAAATTTAATTAGATTTAATGAATATGCAGTATAAATTTTTATTAAATTAATTTTAATTAATTTTTTAGAGAATCTAATTTTGTATAAAATTTATAAAATA
Organism: Acorus calamus; assembly: GCA_030737845.1. Classification (NCBI taxonomy): domain Eukaryota; kingdom Viridiplantae; phylum Streptophyta; class Magnoliopsida; order Acorales; family Acoraceae; genus Acorus; species Acorus calamus. Next base: position 5,126,807 of record CM060869.1, on the reverse strand, counting down.
TATTATTTATTTAAATATTAAGATAAAATTATGAGAATTTATGATCAATTTTTACTCAGAAAGAAAGTAGATTTTAAAAGAATATTATAGTAATTTATCGTGTATGGTTAAAGTTAACCACATAATTAATTAGTTTTTGTTATGATAAAGATTAAAATAAGTACTGTTTGATAAGATAGGGATCTAATCAGATTTATTTTTGGATTTTCATTAGTTTCCACAAAGCTATGTTGATTTTTTTCGGATAATATATCCCTCTAAAACTATCCACGGTGAATAACTCTAGAATAAAGAATACCAATCGGCTCGGCTCGGCTCGTCCCGGCCCGGGATAAAAGCCATTTAAGCCGGTGAGCGAACCGATGCTCCTCTTATCGAATACCCGTCGTTTTCATTTTTTATCCCCTCTTTTTTCCCTCTTCGGTTTCTCTGCCCTCCCTTTTAAAAACAAAAAAAAACCAACCTTTCATGGCCGCCGCCGATCAAAAACCATCCTTTTCTCTTCGCTTCCGTTTCTTCTCCTTCTCAGTGATTTGAAGAGTCGGCGGAGATGGAGCCCCCGTCGAAGCCGAGGCGGCTGAGGTGCTCCGTCCAGAACTACGATTGGGGGATCCTCGGCGCAGGATCGACGGTGGCGAGGCTCTACTCGAAGAACTCGGCGTCCGAGATCGTCCCCGACAAACCCTACGCCGAGCTATGGATGGGGACGCACCCGTCCGGGCCGTCTTTCATCGCAGAAGAGGCAGAGCCGCCGAAGCCTTTGAAGGGTTTGGTGTCGGAGAACCCTGGATTGCTCGGGGAGAAGGTCGCGGAGAGATGGGGGATTGATCTTCCCTTCTTGTTCAAGGTTCGAATTCGAAGGGTTTTTGTGTTTTTTGTGGTTTGATTTTGGAGGGTGGTTTTGAAAAATTTGAATTTTTGGTGCGGGGTTTTATGTGAAGGTGCTTTCGGTGGCGAAGGCACTGTCGATACAGGCTCACCCGGACAAGGAACTGGCCAAGGTACTGCACGAGACGCGGCCGGAGGTGTATAAGGACTCGAACCACAAGCCTGAGATGGCTGTGGCCATCACGGAGTTCGAGGCGCTGTGCGGGTTCGTCGGGGTCGAGGTGAAGTTGTTGCTTTATTGGGTCTCTTTTTTGCGTTTTGTAGTGTTGGTTTTATCTTTATTGTGGCATTTGAAGGTGAAATTTTGAACTATTAAGGTGTTTGGCTTGATGAATAGTTAAATTTGGTAGTATGTGACACAGGAAAGAATTCACATATAAAGGATCAGTATGTTCTAATGTCTCACTGTCATTGTTTTGACTGGGCATCACAGAGATTGATCCACTGTGTGGGGTTTTTTGGTGTTGGGATGATCCTGGATCTTCGTATTTGGGCTTGGTTTCATAAATTTATTTTGGGTGTTTTTTTTGTGTTAGTTGAATCATTTTTTTGTAGTATTTGAACTTTGAAGGTGAAATCTTTAACAATTAAGATGCTTGGCTTGATGAAATTTCATGCTGGAGGGCAAATACTGGTTTAATAGTTGAATTTGGAAGTATTAAAAAAAAATGCAAATTCAGTATGTCCTAGATTCTCACCATCTGTTTGGAGTTTTACATCAGAGATAGAAGCTCTTGCCATTTGGTGGAGCAAAATTTGATATTTATAAGTCATTGGTTGCTATTGTAAGTTGCTGATTTAATTCAGGACATAAGGGTTATTATTCTATAGTTTAGGTAGTGTTATGTCAAGCAAGGCTTGGATATTGGACTGACACTGCCGTTACTGATCAATAATTAGTCATGTGGGTCTGTAATTGTTTTCATTTTGTATTGACTTTTTGCTCCCACGTATAAATAAACACGGGAAAATGTGGGATTGAAAACTTTAGGATGTCTAGTTGCTTAAATTTTGATTGATTATGCCATACAGTTAACCATGTGTATGATGAACTCAAATACATCAGTTACCAAAAATGCCTGCTTTTTGGTATTGTGGTTCCTTGAAGTCTCAGTAGTAATCAGTTGGCAGAAGGTATGATTGAACAAGGGATAGCTAAGAGTGGATGATGAGGCTTGTTGTTATTAAGGATTACCTATGGATGGCAAGCATTTGGGCACCTAGTTTGCACTTTTGCTTGTTGTTGGTTGTCAGGTTGATTTTCCACTATGTGATATGGCACTGGTGGTGTGGTTTAAAATGTGTTGGGTGCTCAGTGAATATCATTATTATAACACAAATGATATTGATAATTTTTAGATTATTAAATTCTTTCTCAATTCTTGATATATATTTTTGTGGGTAGTGAACATAAATGTTGACTGGTTGTATGGATCTTTGGATAGAGGTTTTGATGTATTGCTGGACTCGTGGAATTTTGGTTCTGGACTTTCATATGCATGTCTGTTCCCATAGATTGATGGAATGGATAATATTAATAGACTATGATCTGGGGATATGGAAACTTAATGAAATTTGGATATTCACCCTCAATGTGCATTCTTGTTTGCTTGTGAAATTTCTTGGTTGTTTAGTTAGTCATTAACCACAACATTTTACTGGGGGTTCCATATATCAGAGGTCATTTGTAGTAAGTAAGAGAACAATTACTCACTGCAGAGGTTTTCATTATTTTTACTTTCATCCAAATTTGGACAAATGAAAAATTAGGAATGATGAGAACTGATAACAAGGTGCAACTTTTTCTTTTATTATGTTTACTTTGAACAATTGATAATAATTTTCATTGATCGTTATTTTATTGTGAAACACTTCCTTCTTGCAGGAGCTGAAAACTGTGCTTAATAGTGTTCCAGAGTTTGTAGAACTGATTGGCCATGAAGATGCAAATAAATTTCTACACGTCAATGAAGACGATGGAGATGATAAAACAAAAACCATTTTGCAGAAAATTTTCACTAAGCTTATGTCTGCAAGTAAAGATGAATATTCTGTACTGGTTTCCAAAATGAAGGCTCGTTTGGATGCAGAAAATAAGGTAATGTTTTTGAAGCACCAAAAATATCCATTTTGTAGTCCTAAGTGGCCATAGCACAACGGTTTAGGGTTTATTTGTAAAAAGGGTAGGTCTTGGTATCGAGTTTTGGCGCTGACTTACCCTCCTGGGTATTGACAAAAATTGAAAAATTTTATGTGGGATTAGGGCACACAAACAGAGGTGATATAAAAAAAATTATCCATTTTATCGTTGGTCCATTATTTATGTCATCAATAGTCTGTTCCCTGACTAGCCTTGGAATATCCTCCACTTCAGCTTTGTGGTTATTTTTACTTTTCCTATATTAACCACCAAAAACAATATTCACTAACATTAAAAAAGATAAACCTTTGTTTTTTACTTGCTGGATATCACCTACTTGCGTCCAACTTTTCAACTCTATGTCAATTAGATTTTCTTTAAATTGGGTGTTGTAAACATTGTCATTTATTAGTTGACCTATGGATCTAATTTATCAAAACGAGTCAATAATGTTATGTATATAGAAGTTGAATGTAGTTTTCCTTTTGATTATCAAGTTTTGTTTTTTAGCATGCAGTGTTTTAAAATATTTTCGATCCAAGTCCTGAGTGTGTCCACCAATCATTTGTTTATAATTATATATAATTATACATGATTCTGTAGGTTATTTTAATACCTGTAATATTCCAATATAACCCAGTGTGGCCATACCATGACCATTACCAACAAAAACGATAAGATTTCTTTGTTTCTTTGATCAAATTATGATAAATTATGACCACTATTATCTAATTATCTATCCCGTCTTCACATTAACTCATTCATGGTTGGTGCTGGTTATTGATTGAGCTAATTGAGCTAAGTAGGTGTCCACCTTGCCTTGGCCAAGACTGGTCCGTTGGCAGCCATCCCTTTTTATTAATTATGAATTATAGGCCCATCCAACTAGGGAGCTACCAAGGGAATGCTATATATTTATAGTAGTTTCAATCATATCTTCAACTGTAAAAGGGTCCACCGACTTAAACTTTTTTGCTTTTCTTTAGTATGTTCATGCTCATGCTCTTTGGATCCTTATGCATATGATATAATTTTATTTTGCCTTTGTACAAGATGTATAGTATTTTTTATAACAACTGTACATCTCTGCATTCATTTATAAATCTCTACAACTGAGGTTATTCGTTCTTAATGGCATCGCATCAGGTTAGAACATTGACCGAGAAGGAACAGCTGGCATTACGGCTAGAAAAGATGTATCCATCTGATATCGGAGTTCTGTCATCCTTCTTTTTTAACTATGTGAAGCTAAAACCCGGTGAAGCTTTGTATCTCGGTGCTAACGAACCACATGCATACTTATCTGGTGAATGCATTGAATGCATGGCCACATCAGACAATGTCGTCCGTGCTGGCCTCACCCCAAAATTCCGGGATGTGAA